>JAMKCH010055799.1:0-106968 GCA_023653785.1 Ophioderma brevispina
TTGTTTTATTGCTTCAGGCAAGTCAGGTTAGAGGTTATCTTCTCGAGGTGGCACTATTTCATCATGGACGGACATAAACGTAGCATTTCCAGCTCTGCCGTTACGTCCAATCTGGGATCCCAATTCTAATTACAAAATCGCTTATTTTATGATAAATATGCATTTCTTAGCATTGTTGTTCGCAGGTATAGTTTTCTAGACAATTACCAACGTAACTGTGCCAAAATATCAACTTTTTGAAAATTGGGGGCGCTCTTTAAAAAATGTGACATTATTGCTTTAAAGATGAATTCCCATGAAAAATTGTCAGAAGTACATATGATGAATTTGATATAGCATCAGCGGGCCGACTTTATATTCAGAAATGATAAAATATTTTCACACTCTCTTGTTGTATTTCATTTTTGAACACTTAAAATGCACGTTCGTACAGAACAGAAGTGAATTTTCCTCACACTTTTAGGTACTGTAATTTTCTCGAGTAGTTTTAGGACTTCATATTTGTACAAGTAATTCCCTTGAGAACTGGAAAAAATCTTTCCTTTTTGCCCAATTTAACATTCATTTTGTATCGGCATTAATATTAAGATTCAGGCGACAATTTAATAACGTCTTCGCGGATCAGGCAATAAAAATCCGATATAATAAATTTCCCTCAAACCAAACTATAAATGATTGCCCATACCTGAATGGTTAACTATCTTCTTCACACTTTTATCATTCATCTCAAATCAGTCACTTATGATGACATTTTCGGCTAGAAAGGGAAGTCAGGCGTAAATCCCCTAAAAATCTGCATGTTTTGTGACATCTTTGCCGTGACAGCTACCCTTATGCTACGAGCACTGGCCTCCCTAGTCAGTATTGATGAAGGCCAATGGATCGGTATGAAATGAAAGAACACTTTAAAATTTATTACCCGATTTTCAGTTTTCTTCATTGGGTATTCAATTTGAGTTCTACACCCAGAAACATTGAGGAAGACACCTGCAATCCGAAAATAATAATTACAAAAGTAAATTGTTGGAATTAAAATGGAAACATTTGGACAGTCGACTGGATTCCTTAATATTAAAACGATCTTAATTCTAATGATGGTTCAAGATGGAGAGCTGAATTCCAAAAGCAAATTCAACTTTCAGCTCTCTTACTAAAATTACACAAGGTTTTCACAAAAGGGTTCATTACAGTGCCGTATTCCAATAGTTTACACATCTATGTTTTAATGTAGTTTGAGAATATGTTAGGTGTCCTTATTTTCAGTCTTGCCACTCTTTAAAGATTAGATATATATCATACAGCTGCGCTTATTTAACTCTTAACACTTAAGTGCCTAAGGTGTTTTCGCTCACGTTGGTGCCTAAGGGGGGGGGGGGTTTTTTTTTTTTTTTTTTTTGGTTAACTATCTTCTTCACACTTTTATCATTCATCTCAAATCAGTCACTTATGATGACATTTTCGGCTAGAAAGGGAAGTCAGGCGTAAATCCCCTAAAAATCTGCATGTTTTGTGACATCTTTGCCGTGACAGCTACCCTTATGCTACGAGCACTGGCCTCCCTAGTCAGTATTGATGAAGGCCAATGGATCGGTATGAAATGAAAGAACACTTTAAAATTTATTACTCGATTTTCAGTTTTCTTCATTGGGTATTCAATTTGAGTTCTACACCCAGAAACATTGAGGAAGACACCTGCAATCCGAAAATAATAATTACAAAAGTAAATTGTTGGAATTAAAATGGAAACATTTGGACAGTCGACTGGATTCCTTAATATTAAAACGATCTTAATTTTAATGATGGTTCAAGATGGAGAGCTGAATTCCAAAAGCACATTCAACTTTCAGCTCTCTTACTAAAATTACACAAGGTGTTCACAAAAGGGTTCATTACAGTGCCGTATTCCAATAGTTTACACATCTATGTTTTAATGTAGTTTGAGAATATGTTAGGTATCCTTATTTTCAGTCTTGCCACTCTTTAAAGAGGAGATATATATCATACAGCTGCGCTTATTTAACTCTTAAAGGCTGACTCAGAGATTTCGAAATATAATTTGTTTGAGTAGTAATTAAAAATAGCCATCTAGAACTAAAGAGAGTCACCTAAAATGCTGAATCTGATTTTTCTTTTTCATGCAGTAAACATTTATGCACAGTATAACAGTCCCATAGGATAGCGTGTATAACAAAAGTTCCGGATCCGGAATTTCATAACTAAGTTGTGATTTTCTACATGAAGGACTTCGATTTGAGCTCAGTTATTTCACACAGTTATTAGTATATGGACAAGCATTATGTATATGCAAAAACACGATTTGTTTGAAAAATGTGTGCGCCTTCATCGGGAAAACTTTGAGTACCCAAGCTAAAAAAATTCCGTTAGTGCCCGAAGGGGGGGTTCCTAGGGACCCAACCCAGATAACCACTTTCCCATGGGAGTTTGATCATGACACTAACACAAGTAAGTGGGAGTCACGTAAGAACCACATACCCACAATAAAAATGAAAATCCGAACTTTGACCTATGACCTATGGCCAATTGAAATTTTCACTCTCCGAGTGTTTCGCATAATTCATTATATCTACTCTAGAATAACCAATTAAAACAATTATTGCAAAATATAGCAAAATTTATACCTTCTTGTATTTTTCTCAGAAACTTCAAATTCACCTTGGTCTTTCCCATAGACTTACACAGTTAAGAGCACGGTCATGACAAAATTAAAACTGATTCTATCAGCATATACAAAGTTATATGATTTGAGTATTATTAATTATTAATTAATTGCCTCCTAAGGTATATATCTAAGGTCTATTTTGGGTAATATTGTTATATTTGGCCAATTCGTTTTGAATATTGTTTTTCTTAAAGTCCCAAAGCCTAAAAGTAGTTAATTATATTTAGTAAATCAATTAATTGGTTTGGTATACGGTGAAGAAAATGGACATTTTGTTATTACATACCTATCAATACATACCATTCCTATGATTGGCCGAAGTCGACTGCAAAATGAAATGATGGCGCTTAAAACTTAAGTTTTAAGTCAGCGGTTGAGTCGATACTGAAAACGACGAGAAACTCATTCAAAAATAAGTTTCAAAAGAGCTTCTAAGCAAGTGAGCTGTTTATGAATATTAGTATAAAACTTCCTATCGGTAGAGGAGCGATATTAGTTATCGCTAATATTGTATCTATTGGTAGAGGAGCGATAGATATACTCCTCTACCAACCACTTAAAAGTGAAAATATCAAATAACATCCGGCAGTTCAATTTTTGAGTGAGCATATTATCATATGTTCGGAATCTCATACCATGGATAAGTATATTTGCTGGGCAATAGGCTAATAGGTGCCGAGAAGGTATGCTTTTCAAACAGGCCAACCCCGCGAGTAAAGCCTTCGTATGAGGACGGGGCATTCTTTATAATTAGGAACGTGTTTATCCTTATTATTTTCTATGATTGTAGCCCGTAATGTAATAGCTGTCGCTAAGAAAAATCCATAGCTGGAACCAATAAACATGTCCTGTCTTGGTATGACCAGACGAAGAAATTAGAAGCATTCTGGAACTTTTACCCCAGGATGACCGTGAACCATCATATGCTTGTAGCATTAAAATGATAGGAGCCAGGCAGAGGAAATTGTACCTTATTATAAACCTACAACATAATGAATACGTTGATATTGGAATTAGCACAATCAGACATTTTCAAATATTGACCCTATAGATATTTCGCTCTTTCCAACACTCATGACAAAAATCTCCACTGAGGATTATAGCGGATTTTGGATGATGTATCATGTTACATTTTGCTTATCTGGTATAAAAACGAAATCTTTTTTTCTGGGTAGATAACCAACAAACACACGAGTAGGCGTTTTCAGGCGAAGGCTCACATACATTGTAAAGCCCTGCCAAGAGGTTATAACAAAGTTGTACTGTACAGTTAGAAAACTTTCTTTCCTTAAGGGTTCGGAGAAAGTCGTAATACTAAAGTCTCGGTCGTTAAGTATTCAATTGTATTTTAAGCCGTCAAACATCAATGCTGATTCATTTCCGCACATACAGCGGTCACACACCTGGGGTGTTCAAATTACAACTGCTTGTCTACCACGTCTACATCAGGTCCAGGTGCCTAAATACAATCAATACCACTAAGAGATTAGAATGCAATAGTGTGAGTCAGAAATAAGAAAGTCATGTTGCGCTTTTCCATCATCATCTGGAAGCCATTGTGGACGGTCAGAAAAGGTCCTATTATCAGTCCGGGCTATCGCCAAATATGGAGGATATGTTACATGATAGATTTCAGCTGACAAGTGCAAGTACTTCCGTTGTAATAATTTGAATTTATCTAAATGACTAATATTGCTTTTTGTAAAGACATCCTCTGATAAGTTCTCCATTCAGTAGTTGAATTATCTTATGATAATACTTCTTATTATAAAATATAAAACTCCTTCCCAGAGTGAGCTAAGCTTAACTGGTCATATGTGAATACATTGCATTTCTCAAGCTAAGACCTGTAAGCGCCGCTGTTAACTGATCCATGAACTATTGTAATGGGCTGTGGTGACTTGTTAATATTAAATGGTAATAGCCCAGAAACAATGCAACGTCGAGGCAGCAGCTTAATCATCGCCATGTTACAACATCTAAACTAATCAAACACACACACACACAATAAGAAGTGAGAGCTTTCACGGTTCATTTGCCCATATGAATTGAACTATGAGGTGAGTGGTAATTTGGAATTTAATTAATACCACCTATACAAATTAAATCCATGATTGAGTACCTTGACAAATTCAACAAGTGGCACATTGGGTCCAAAAGCAAGCTTTCTAACCATTAGACCACGCCACTCTCCGTGCTAAGAGATACAGACAATTATGGAAATTGCAATAATCACTCATATTTTATTATCAACAGTAAATCGTCGTCTGATTAAAGCCAACCTAAAGTCCCATAAACCACTCATGGTGGATTCATACTTCATCGGCAGACGTCTACCGACGCTAGCCTTTCCAACATGCTTTTCACGCAATTCGTATGTTTTATGCATCTGGCGCGCATACCGATGGAGTATGAACCCACATTAAATCCGCAACATAATCAACGTCGCGTCCCCTGACATTGTGTAAGGGAAATTTAAACAATGAAGTTCTTTGACATTTGCATTAAAGAACATGACAGTGATGGCGGATCGGTGATGTTTTGGGGTGGAATAGACGCACAAGGCTCATAACAATAACTGGTACATTAACTGCGAAACGCTACATTATTCAGTTCGTCCATAAGAGAAAACGAATACCTTGTTTTCCTTGTCCTACTCCTGCAACATGTCCCAAGTATGTGACATGTGTATGGCAAAATTTTACCTTTCACCAAATTCACCGTCAAACCTGCCTGGGATAATTTCTCAAACAATTGATGGAGTGGGCTCATGTGTTCTTCCCCTGTCTGGCTTACACAAGGAGGTCATCGACATAAGCCTCGCAGTAGTCTATGTCTGCGACTATTATGTATGTTTATCAATCTTTGAAATGTTGCGGTGGAATTTTTAAGACCAAATGCCATTCTTTTGTATTGGTATAGGTCATCAGGCATACAAAAGGCTGAAATTTCTTTGGCAAGGTCAGTGAGGGAAGCTTGCCAATACCCCTTAATAACTCATATTTGCTAACTAACTTGGCATTTCCAACTCTATCAATGCAATCATCAATCCGCGAAATCGGAAATAAGTCAGTTTGGGAACAGAGGTTGACATTTTGAAAATCCATCTCCAATCTAAGTGAACCATCGGGTTAGGGAACCAGAATACACGGTGAGCTCCATTCTCTACTACTGTGCTCAATTATGTCATTGTACGTCACCTCATTTCTAAGATGTTGCAGTTAGATTGGATTCACCCCACATGGATGTTGTTTGTTTGGCTCTGAATCATCTACATCAGTGTCATGGTTTTTGACATGTGCCTTGCTGGGTACACGAGGAAATATATTTTCCCACTTGTGAATTAATTCTCTCTCAATTCGCTTTGTTGACTTTATGGGAGATGACCTAGTTTCTTGTTCAATTTGACACCGTAATAATTTTCTTTGTTCACAGTAGTGCTGCTTTCTTGATCAGCTACTATTTTTGTGATGTTATCATCAGTGTTCTTAACACTAGCACAAGTAGACACTGAACACACAGGTTTTGCTGTGCCATCTTTCTCTATTCTCTTTGAGCATATATATGTGACATAATTGTCAACTTTTTACGTCTATCTAGTGTTTTGATCATATAGTCAAAATCTCCCACTTTGGTTTCAATCTCATATGATCCAGAATACTTGGCTTGCAAACGATCACCTTGTAACGGTATATTTACATATACGATTTATTTTTGATTTTGAAATTTTAACTATTTAGATCTCCAGGTAGACAAATATGAATACTTAATTGTCTTTCCCCGAAGATGACCAGCGCACTCACATTCTGATGCTATCGGCTAGGAAAGCACCTACAGATGATAACACCTATAGATGATATTTATCGCTCCTCTACTAACCCAGGCTTGTAAGCTTAATTGCCAAGAACGCTGGAGGTTGTTGGTTCGAGTCCCGCCAAGCGCACATGTTTTTTTTTCAACACTTGTGTGCGTTGGCCATCTCTAGGGAAAGATTAATAAATACTCAGAATTCAAGATTGTCCAATACACGTACATATCTCGCATACGAGTCTTAAGGTGTCTAACAACTGGAGATAAGTATCTCCATCTATCTCATTTCCGACTTTCGCCAGTCTGCAGGTTAGCCGGTAATCATAGCAGACTTAAACTACAATCTGCTTGAAGGTCAATTGTTAGGACAGTTTGGGTCTGCTTCACACGTCCAATCATGTTAAGCCAATCACGGCCAATTCCTTGTCGTGATTGACGTATTCAATTGGTTAGGATTAACTGTACTAAAAGGATGTGAAACTCTCCCTTTGAGATTTGATATAAATCGTTTTCATCACTGTTTCGGCTGCCGTATTGTTAATATTACTCAGCAATTTCCTGAAAACAAAAATAATCATCTTCAACAGAAATGGGTATTTGTTTAATTTTTTGTTGCCTTTTTAATATAGTTTTTGGAGTAAACAAAACGTCTTGTATCCGGTAATGGTTACAATGAAATATAGTAAATGATGGCTTTGCCGCAATAGCTCTCACACACAAGTACTCAACGAGACCATGAGAACCATTAACTGGCTACCTTCGTTCCACACCATCTGAGTTTCTACCAGTACTTTCAGGCATTGCACCTGTAGTGCTTCGGAGAGAACATCACACACATATGTGAATAAGGCTCCGTTGGACAACAAACACCTGCTGCATAATACTGTCAAAGAATCAAACCAGCTCGGCAGACGGAGACTGATGCGCTCTCGGCGACCTTTCTGTCGACACGCTGCTAAACTCTCCAGCTCCCCATTCGACATTCTACAGACATGGACCACTGCCTGGCTACACCCCAAGATCAGACCAATTCACTACCATACCTATGACAAAACTCCCACCTGGTAGCAATCTTCCCCGTAAGGAATGGGTCATCTTGAACAGGATTTTCTTCTGGACTTTAAATGCCAATACCTTAAAATTACCAAACTGTCAGTTTATACATATTGAATATGTGTGAATATGTTGTATAATTGAAGAGAACTGCAGAAACGGAAAAACAACCTTTTGTAGTTAGTACCTATGCAGGAAAGCAACTTATTTTGTCATGTAGTTGTTCAAGGTAACAGAATGAGTTAATAACCGCCTATAATTCTCGCTTAAATCAACTTTACCGATGACCTTGTGATAATTTTGATTTCATTGTGATTACCTGCAGATGTCATGTTTGATGTAATTTTCAAGACTATTTCTACGTCAGTTTTATGTGCATTGGCGACCTTGATAAACATAACCTGATGAAGGGATCGTGTCGACAATAACAACATATTTGATTTTGTGAAATACGTTATGAAACACATTTCGCTACAAGGAGCAATTATATAGTTGTTCAGATAATTTAAAAACACGACCTATTTCAAAAACATTTAATTAACATCAATGTCATCAATCAATGACTTGAATTATAAATATATTTTCAAAAGGGAAAACTGGGGGAGAATTAAGTCACTCAACTTTCAAGAAATAAGTTGTTATTTCGAATGGACCTTACGCGGTCACAACTTATCACTCGGTCGCTCTCCATTCAAAAGGCCTCAATCTGTTCAGCAGTGATGAAACTAAACACAAATTTGTTTATTTAAATAGCACTTAGGATTCCCGTGTGTCAACCGTGACGTATTGGGGAGTCCTTAGTCTGTTGGGAGTGCATCTTAAGGATATTAAGGATGTATATCGATATATATTGTCAATATTTACGGAGGTCAAGTAGAGCCAACTTTAGTATTTGTTTTCCTTATTTGCCGATGTCCACTGCAAATTAGCTTGTAGGACACACGCGATATTTGGCTTAGTTTTGTCATGTTAACATTATAAAGGAAGTTACCCTAGGTCCTTTTTTATATTACGTATCTTATCATGTTTTCATGTCTTGAATAGTGTATTTTGTTACGGTAATGATATCCATGCTATCAAAAGCTGATCTTGAATCTGTATACTGCTTTGAGTTTGCTTGAGTGGAACGCCTTTGAAATACAATCACTCGAATTATTGTATTCTAATGTACAGGATAGTCCGTGATAGAAAATGCTTGTTCATCAGGCAGATGTTTCACTAGCTGCAGTCGTGGGACTGCATAAGGTTAAAAATCAAAATGGATTTTTTGATGCCATATATAAGAATCTTGACGCTTGAAGTATAGAGGTTAAGTTCGTTGACTTCTTCTTGCAGTACTCTGCATGATTTTGTGTTTAATTGAAATGATTCGCTAAATAGCATATAAATTCTCAAGTGACTTAGGTGTGTCTGAAATTCAAACAACTTATCTAAATTGGAAAAATAAAATTGGATCGGTCGATAGCATTAATGCTAAAGCTAATTTGGTCCAGAAGATCTTTTCCAAACTTAAAATGCTTACCAATTTGTTGTTGACACGTTACCACTAGTGTCTTTTAAAATTCATTTGAAAAATGCTAATAGAAAGGCCGTTTTCGAAATGTGGGTGGTAATAATAATCTTTATCCAGAGACCGTTATTGATGGCTAAACGGTCCATCACTTCAAATTGATAGAAACTGACATTTAATAGAAGTTGTGGTCATTTCATACCCTCTGGCCATGTAAAGCTGAAAATATGACGTCATAAACATTAAATGGACAACGCTAATTGCAAGTTTTACAGGATATAAATAGTTGTCTTTATTGGAAATGATCGTTCACTCTGACGACGACCATTGGGAATTCACTCTAGAAACACGCTTGACAGTCGTGCTGAAAACACTACCATTCTGTCCCGAATAACTAATAAAGTCGATGTTTTTGAAAAAGCAAGATGACGTTTTTATAAGCCTAATCGATATAAATCTCAAACTGTCATAATAGACACGTGTTATACAATTAAAAAAATACAACAAAAGCAAAAACAAAGAAAAGATGAATTTACGCGTAAAGGGAATAAACTACCATTTCCAAAGACAACAGATGTTGCTTTCAAGCAACACTTAATAAGATAATGCAACTCTTCCTAGATTTAAGGTTTGTACATGGAGATTGGTAGAATATCAAATCATAGGAAAGGTGTGAAAACTTCAATTTAAAACTACGCTAATTGTATAACGAGTGGTAGCTTTAGGGCGATTTAAGATGACAATTATGCATTTTTGCAATAATTAGAACTGAATTTCTAAACCCAAAAACGTAAAAACGTAAAATGAGCAAATTTATTGCATATATCAAATGTAAGGTATCTATGCTTATTACAAATTTGACAACTGATTGACTACTTAGAAGGAACATTTGATCAAAGTTAGACATAATCCTCGAAATTGCTCCGCTAATGTTTACTTTTCAATCGATATCTTCAATTTGTTCTTACGCGTCACATTTTTTTCATCCATCTAAGAAGAAACGCACTTTTATCTTGCTCTCATCAATTAAAAGAAAAAAATGCATGAGAGATTGCATGACATAACAGAAACTAAGCACGACACGTAAAAATCGACTTGAGCTCCAAGTAGCATTGATGTCAAAATGTTTAGATGACGATGTGTTTATTTTGACCTTTGACCCCATAACAATATATTACAGAAGAGGGATCACCAATGTTTTCCACTGGAAAAAGATGCGGTAAATTCTCAGCTTTGAAATACTTTTTGACTAAAATCCGATTCTCGGTATTAAAGTATAGGAGGTGACACAAAAATTCGGCAATAAAGTATTTTGTGCTATACCTTTACATGTATTATTGTATCAACCAGTGATAATTAACAACATTTAAACAAAATATTTATAGGCAGGCTATGGGGTAAGTTTCTAAATTTTAAATACATTCGTGAAGATTATATAGCTCACTTGTAATGTAATGTAATGTGATACATTTTTTATATATTTCTTTATTTCCTCACCCTGCTATAGTTAACAAAATTATTTTAAAAATTAATAACTAAGTAATTAATGCATCTTGTTCAACCAAACTTTTATCAAAAGTTATAATAATTAATACTACACCTGAAAATGTATAACGGTTACATCATCCATGTAAATAGCGGCCTCAACGTAGCACAAACTTCAAAGGCCTATACCTCAGTTCGTCAAAATGCGCAAAATAGCAATTTTTAAACAAAACGTAACTAGAAAACGAAAAATCGTACAGAAATGAAATTTGGCACAGATATGAAAAAGACTAAGCGATAGAAAACCATGTCTTCCGATTTCCTATTCGTTTTTCAGTTACCCAGTAAAAAGTGCTTATTGGCTGACTCCCGGTTGCCATGGCAACCAATTCAAAAATCCGAGAACATGGTTTCCTCCGGAATGTTACAGCGGACCTTTCCCCAAACCCCATTAAAGTACGTCAACCAGTGTTTGAGTTTGTTAAAATAATTAGCCATTCACAGGCCTAGCATGGTTACCATTGCAACCAGGGATAAAATTTATAAAGATTTTGAAATTTTAAGAAATTTAAAGAAATGTGTGAAATATATAGGTCGTCAAAAAGGGCCAAAACACGTACGAGATTATAAATTAAAATATGAATGCTATTGAAATATTTTTTACTTCAACCACACCACAACATAAATAACAGTCAGTGAAAAATTCACTGACCATCCAGTATTTGAACCTGGGACCTTCAGTTTACTAGTCCGATGCTCTACCAACTGAGCTAATGGGTCAGATGGGGAGTAGTGATGTTATATCTATAGGCCTTCAGTTCAACCCTGTTCCTCTAATATCTTCTAATCCAAGAAGCTTAGATGTAATTTTAGAGGAATATTTTACGGAAACCAATTCCGAAATCAATTTAGTAACATGAAGAAATAAGATCAAACATGTGGGTAATTAATATTATGAAGAATTTTTTTTAGACTTCAACCACACTACAACATAAATGACAGTGGGTGAAAAATTCGCCGACCATCAAGGATTTGAACCTGGGACCTTCGCTTGAATGTTATTGTTTTCATCTTATGAGCCCACAGCTTGATTATTTCCAGAGGATTATATTTAGCTGAATTATTACCCCCATGGTTGGTCAGTTGGTAGGCTCGCATTGAGCTTCTGTAGAATTTAGAGACTCTAGAAATTACACACAGCTAAGTAGAATGACTGTGTTACGGATTAGCAGACATTTTTGAGTATAAAAAACAATAGGGACCCCCCCCCACCCCCACATGAATATAGAATGTGTCCAGGTGTAAGAAGGTGGATGTATAGTTTATAGATCATTCCACCTCCCAAACGACACGTTTAATTCAAAACACGAACACTCGGATCTCACAAGTTAGACAAGCATTTGACAACGTTAGTTTCGATCAAGGGCTTGTTTGTGAGATTTTTAATATATTTATGCATGAGATAGAGTTACAGTTTCTCATTGATGTCGATTGCATTCAATAATGCAGTTAGCGTTCAATTTGTTAAATTAAATTATTGCTCACAACGTTAATGAGACAATCTTACGAACACGCTGACATTAAATTCACGGCAACCGTTCACCTGAGTTAGTTTTGGAAAAACAACGCGGTATTGAAGGTGATCAGAGATTTTAAACTATAATTTTTGTGTAGAATTAAAAAATAGTCAATTAGAACCAAGATAGTCACTTAAAAGCTTAATTCCAAAGTTAGAGGATGAATCGGAGTTTTCGTTTCATGACAGTAAATATTTATGTACAATATTAACAGGGCCATAGATACCGGGTATAACAAAAAATTCCGGATCCGGAATTTGTTGACAAAGTTGTGATTTTCTTTGAACTAGTTATTTCCACAGTGATTAGTACATGTTACAGTCATTATATATGCAAAAACACGATTTGTTTGGAAATTCCGGCGCCCTCATCGGGAAGTATCTGACGTCAGCCTTTAATATGAAGTGTACCTGGTGCAAACTTAATAAATGATGGGCCTGATTCACGAAGCACTTTTAACAATTTGAGGGCGTTTCATTCTAACAAAATTTTCGGCGGTATATTTAGTACTATTGCGAAAGTCAAAAATATTTGGATTTATTGGTATTTTGAATTAATTCGGCACAGATTATTAATGAAATCTCCCTTAAATATGACGTACCAGGATGGTTTTATGGTCATTGGAGTTTACTCCTGGAGAAAACACCATTTCATGCTTAACGTTTCGAAGCAGTTAGAACGTTTTTAACGAGCCGCCCTTGTTTTATTTACGCTCATCCGTTTTGCACAAGCCCATGTTTTAGTTCTTTTTCACACCAATTAAAGTGGATCGGGGGTTGTCATGTTTTGGCCTGTATGAAAGACATCGCGTTTACTTTTAAATTGAAATAAAAACCAAGCTTTTATTTAACGTTTTCATTTCAAAAAATGGCCATACATTGTGCCTAATTTTTATAAAATGAGCATGGGATTATTGAGAAATATAGTTTTTAAAAATACACAAATTAGGAAACTCTTCATCATACAAAGAAACGTACTCGGTACATTGAAAAGTCCGTAGATTGCTGAAACCGGCATTAGTGGGTTTCGAAACCACTGAATTCTATACAATTGGATTGGAAACCTGGGCTTCGTAATTGCGGCACTGACGGCATATTGGTCATACAAAGAAGCGCTACTCGCGTACATTAAAAGTACGTTAGATTGCTGAAGCCGGCATTAGTGGGTTTCGAAACCATGATCATATCGGGGCGGCTCCGGATTTGAAAAACGTCAAAATTAACCGGGGGGGGGGCTGAAAGGCTAAACTTGTCAAAAAGGGTCCAAACATGGCTGATTTTGCAAGATTTTGACAGATATGTACCGGTTGGGCGCGCCCCCCTCCGCCCCCTCCATGGATCCGCGCCCTGCGCTATACAATGGATTGGAAACTGGGCTTCGTAATTGAGGCACTGACGGCATATTGGTCATCAAAAAAGAGACCAACGCAGGTGGTTAAGAGCGGTCATTTATACAAAATTCTGTTCACAGTGCAATGTGGATAAGCGAAAACCAGACTACAGATCAAAGCCCATTCAGTGAGCTCATTGTCTTTGCGCGAGGGCTGCAGTCTCTAAAACGTGCACCTGGATACAAACTTAGGATACGACAACATGTGTTCTGCGAATGTATTGTGTCGGTTAGACCAAGATGCCCGCCGTTGCTCCATTCATCTAATATACAAATCCTATGTTGGTAGCCAATCCATGGTATAGAGATCAGTGGTGACAGTGCGACTGCGATAAAACAAAGGGTTCTATATAGCTGAGAGGCAAAACGTTACGTAATCTTAGGAAAATATCGTCTAGCATGTTTTGCCGACCACAAGACAAAACATAGAGTACAAACAAGAGAAAGCAATGGGCGCCTCCGCTTCTGTCCACATACATGTGGGGCCGCTTTGCATTACACTAATCGTTAGCGATACAAATTGATGTATGTTATGCTAGAGGTGGCCAGGTGTGTAATAATAGTGCACCGGATCATTGTTCTCAGATACTCTTTTTTCTCATAATGCAATGCGCGCTTAGGTGAAAAGAGTTGGATTCATTGAGGCGGTTTATTAAATCAAGACAACTGACGTGTCATTATTCGGGGTGTGTGGCCATGGGTAGGACAACAAAATTTAACCACCCAATAGCACCCCACATCCAACAACTGATATTTTGGGCGGATTGTTTGTATCGAATTGACATTATGTGTGGATACCAAGCACCCAAACTCATACTTATTCCGTGCAATATTCAAAAGTTCAGCGCGCACAGCACGGACGACTGGTTTGGTGAATGGCTTCACCCCTTGGATAAAACTTTAAATTTACGGACCCCTTTAACAAATGTCCACGTTTCCCATGCAGTGTTCGTGGTTGCGGCCAATAAACTAAAACCTGTGTTAATCACAAAATGATATATAAAACACCCCTCTTTACATTTTCATAAAATCATGAGGTTTTTTTTAAAAAAGTGTATTTTTTTGAAATAAACGAACTCGCTCCTATCCTTTGTGTGCTCACGAAGTTCACAAGGTGAGGCTTGTGGCAACAACTTGCTGAAGTAAAGTGATGATTTCGCGGCTTCTGTTTTCGGGGATTGCATGCGGCGTGTAAATACCACAGGGGAAAAACATGGTAGCTTCCATGATTGATTGCTGTCCAGTTGTGTACATTTGTCGGAATAAATCTGGATTTTCGCAAGGAATACTGCAATGGCCTGAAAAACATCTGGTACGTTTTATTTAGGGATATTTCATTATAGTATGTGCGATAGATTCATACCAAGAAATAACCTTGAAGTGTCACTGATCAAGGGCCTTTTTTTAGTAATTTTAAATATTGTTTGATTTTATAGTTTCTGAAATAAGTATTTTGCAAGCATCCGACGGACAAAATGATAAGACGTCAATGAATAATTGAAATGGAAAAGTGAACGCAGCCTGCACCGAGGCAAGATATGGAATTTCTAATAAATTGGAGACCTTATGATCTTTGTCGCAAAAAAACAAAGAAGCCATAAACAAAAGAAGGAGCTTGGAGAAGGTGTTGTTCTTAAAGATACTCAAACAGTAACATCGTGATAAATGAAAAGTTGTAACAAATTTTCAACTGGACCATAAACCCTGTCAATTGTGACCTTTTGGAAAGCTTTTCTCGGTTTGTCGGAACCTAACGAAAGACCACTTTTCAGACGTTGTATTAATTTGCATGGTTAGACATTGGGTCACGTATTTTTTGAGTATTCACGTTTTGGCTGCCCAATGAATTGACTCATGTTCCACCTTTAAAAAGTATCAAAAATACATTCAGGGTCTACCAACATTGCTAGTATTCATGTTGATTTTTATCGCAGGTCTTGCTGTTTATGGTTATTTTAAACTTATTAGTTGGCTTCCATTTTGAATTTGGAGAATGACTCAATGTTACAAGTGCCATGACATTGTTCATTGGGTCCTATAGATTATCTAGTAACTCCTCGTTGATAATATAGGTTGAATAGATAATTATCATTTATGGCGACGCCTCTTGGATTTCTCCAAAATGCTCAAGGATGGGATGCCCAGGTGGCACCCGGCAGCTTCTTATTCTTACAACACCCTTATCTATCATTTCTGAAAGAAAAATGGGACATACTTCAATTTACGGTCAGGCCATACGTTGGACCATGGCTACCGACTACTACAAATTACGAGTGACAGTAATTGTGACATTTTTACTTTGTTAATATTCTGCAATTGGCTTTTTAAAATGCAACCAAACCATAATTATTGGTTATAGATTTACATTAAAAGTCAGACAATGAAAAGAAAGTGTTTAATTTGATCAACAAAACAACTGGACAAGCAATTGAGCCAAGAAAAGAAATTAATGTGAAAGGCTTCCACCGTGATTTTTGCAGTATTTTCATCCAATCCTATCAGAGCTGTGTTATGTTTTAACAGTGTGTATCTTAGCTTCGTTCGTATTCACCTTTCCCATTATGAATAATTATCGCGTCAAAACTGTATTTTGACAGTCTTATTCGCCTCTCAAGAACTAGCATATAAAATGTGTCTTTTATCATCAAAAATTTGATTACCATCTCATTTGAGCAGATCCAGTACCAGTCTACACAGTTACGGATTTCGACAGCTCTTCGTACGTGTGACACCTTCTCTTTTGTACAAAGCATGTTCCAGGGACTTTTTTTTAATTATCATAGGTTATAGCATGCACTGCAAAATTAGAGGTATTGTGCGAGTTCAGGTTAAGTGTTATTTGTTATTAATTAAATGGGCACATTATGGGATGCCGGTGGCTTATTTACACTATATACATTAGCAAAATGGCCGGTATCACTGATGTGATGAAGCCCAACGAGGAGGAAAAGTTCTTGACCCATGTGAAAAGTAGGGGAATGTGCCATTGAACACCGTGATTTGTTTTCCCATCTTAACTTGAAGCTGGTATGCCACACAACACATCTGAGATATCGTCTAGATTTCATCTGCTCTGGATATCTTTGGTGGGAAATGTTGCTGACCACATTCCAGGTGCAATCTCATGGCTGTATTTAATAAAGATAAATGTTTCAATCCAAATGTCATCAAATTATCTATGCATTGAGGAATACAGGTCATTTTTATTCTCAAAATGGCCCAAAATGCAGATAGACCTTTGTTGAACTCGCAATTAAAATTCTCCATACTTTTAATTTGGGGTTGTGTTGTTTGGGGTGAACATTAGCAGAGGCGGTTTGTTCTTGGCTGGTCCAGTTGACGACGCACACAGCCTCATACTTAACAATGTGACTTTTTCATCCTTTGATATAAAATACGATGCTAAGGTCGATATCATCGTTGAAGAAATTTTTCATATGTGGCAATTAAGATGCTTTTACAGCGATACCTTTAGCTACGAAACAATGTGGCAGATAATATCTAACATTAATCTATCTTTTAGGTCTTCTGGAGACATCTAAAACATATATTTCTAATCATAGTGCATGGGAAAATAAAAGAATGGGTTGATACAATTCCAAAATATTATTTATTTACATCAAAGTTATTTGCGTTCATTGACCATAATAAATACTTTATTTTTTACTAATTTTAGGAATTGGAAAGTTTGGTTAATTTTTGCAGAGTCATTTTGTTGCCCGAGGGTAACGCGGAACGTGCTTAGTTCCACGGAATATGCTTTGGTTTACAACAGTATGCTTTGAAGAAGCCCATCCCTTTAAAATCTTGAACAATAGCATATGGGGGAAGCAACGGGCCATTTTCTTTTCAAGGCAACGTTCAAGTCAATAGTAACTGAAAATGATAACAATGGGGGGTCACACAGATCAATCACTCTTTCGAGATTGTGTACAGAGTGGTCCAAAAATGTTTCACTTTATGGTCTGCAAATTTCTACAAGAGCGGTGTTGACATATACAATTTTTTGAAGGAGAGTTATTGACTACCAAATATTTGTTAGAACCTGGCGAAAATGGCGTGAATGAAAACAAAGCTAAATAACAAAATGGCATGCCGTGTAGAGAAAAATGGTGGCCTACTCACGTAACAAAACTACTGACCACCTTTCGAGTTTGTGTGAAGTGTTTACGTTTGAAAATAATGAGAGATATCTCAACCGGGAACTGAACTTGAATGAGGACTTGCATGTTTTTCTGTACAAGATGATCAAGACTCTGCTTCTGCATTTTCAATGGTTGGGACAAGATCATTAAGAAGAAAGAAATATAGCAGCCGTTTGATTATTTAATTTATAGATATATACTTGAAAAAATTGGATGCTTAATCCTTATACTTTGTTGGTATCTTAAATACCTAGTCCCATGACGGGGTGCGGTGTTCAATGCGTGTATCATCTTGGATATAATGTGACCGCAACAGAGTGATAGATCTACTGAGTTGACAAAGTGTTTTGACTTTTTTTCTCTAGACGCGGCAATTTTATTTCAACTTGTTTTCAAAACGCCATTTTGCACCAGGGTTCCAAACAGATTAGTGTATTGTTAATGAAATACCTCAAAATATTTTGAGATGTGTACCCACTTTTGAGAAATTGCAGAAGAAAAAGTGTTATTTTTTTACCACTCTGTAGGCTAAGGACGAAGTACTGCTTACACTGTAGAGTGTAACGTTATATCGTTTATCTATCCAAGGGGGACATGAGACTGTACATTGTGAAAATGACCGTTAAAAATGATCATAGAACCATCGTTTTAACTGATAGCTGAGATTCGAAACGTGCAAGTAAATTAAAAAAACACGTCGCTTTAACTGTTGTGAGTCCCAGCTGCCAGTTGAAACGAACCTTTTTATGAGCATTTTTAACAGTGTAGGGAACACACTTCTACAAGATAATGTATAGCATTCGAAAACTTTCACTATAATGTACATGGGGCTGATTTACCTCGGTCGCCTAGAATCGACTGAACATACGCGCGCTTTATTAAAAAATCCTGCGTGATGGCGCCTTCAATAATAACAATAAATAATGAGGTGATAGCAAGGAGTGTCGGTCGGCAAGATGTGACACCCACTAGAAAGCGTCGTTCTTGATGGTCTTGACAAACATATTTGTTTCCTGTTATTGATGGTTAACCACTAAAACGGCGGTTTTTTGTTTATATCTTGGGAATGAAATGGATTTGAGGGCTCAAATTTCAGGACGACAATGAGAAAAATACGGCCTTTCACATGATATCAAATTGATACTACTTCCGGGTAAATCAGGGGGGTTCAAAAGACGATCGGAACACGCACCTTTAAAGGCGGGTACATATGGAACTCTTTCCCAGCATCCAAGAGATCCTGGATCGTATAAGTTGCACGGGTACACCGAAGAAATAATAGTGTGCCTATGACTGTCCTGATTCTTTTCCGTGCTCAAGAATGCATTGATTTAAATGGACACAAGCCACATCTGTAGTTAGTTCCTGAAAGCGTAACATCATTAAACTTTCGACGTTACAACCTGCCATCTTATCACATATTCATTGCTACGCCTCATTTCGCAGTCTCATTGGATGAGCATTCAAATTTAACAAGCAGGATTTAATTTATAATACACTGATTAACTCGTGCATCATGCTTTTGTTATGGGCGATCTGTCCGAACCAAAATTTGGAAGTGATTTCTAGAGCAATCCACGTTAGCAATGCATTTACACTCAAAATAAGCAAAATTACATTCCAAAGTAACAAATAGCTTTGTAAGCGTTTTAAATTTTCTACTGTCGGAAATTTTTAGAATGTTACATTAAAACGTTATCACTGCCGGTGTTGCTTTCATCGTAAATCTAATGTGCTTTTGAAGAATCCCACGCACGTGGGCCCCAGCACGTACTTCACAAAATGGAGTAAAAGATACTAAAATAAAGTATAGATCGTGATTTATAGTAGATTTGCGCAAAAACGAACCTCAAACAAGTGGCCGGGATAGGAGGCTCTCTACCGAAACAGAAAGGTTCATGTTTTTTTTTACTCTTTACCTATATAAAGTCGGAATGAGCATCCGTAACCTCGCTTTGTTTCATAATGACCTGCACAACGTCTGCATCACAAAATAATGTGATAATTTTGTAAATATTGAATTTTTAATGTCAAGGACATGTCTGTTAGGATCTTTCTCAGAAATGTCATATCCCAGATAGCAAGACTACATTAGGCCAATGTCGGCAATCATCGGATCTGTCGCGGTCGGCAAGCCACCGTCGGGCCAACGTTGGGGTGGCATTAAATTTACATGTAAACTTTGTTGGCAATACAACGCTGATTTTTTTGTAAACGAATTCATTGAAATTAAACCCTCATTTCCTTTTTAGTTATATATTTTTAATTGTTTTGGTAAAATCGGGAAATGGCAGTTTTCTCTTTCTCTATCTCTTTATCTCTGAGGAAGGGGGATAAAAATATATGTGCGTGTGCATGTGTATGGGTGTGTGTTCGAAGGTGTGGGGGTGTATGGAGTTTATTTAGGTTTGTGTCCATGCGTGGCTGCATATTTGTGTGTACAGAGTGAAAATTTGCGCGGGTGATGCGTGATTATCACATGCGTGGGTGTGATGTGCTTCTGGTGTGTTGTCTTGTTAAAAAACCTAATTCAATTAAAAAGGTAAAGTTTGCAGTAATCAATCATTGCGAAATTATTACATTACATAAGGCTGTCAAAGGTGGCTCGACCTACACATGTAAGAATGTTAAAATTGCAATATTTTTGTCGCCCTGCTCAGTTTAACAGCATTACATATAAAACAGCACTGTTAGAAATCTTCGTTAACTTACGTACACCGTTAGTAAATTCTTGTAACTGTACAGATTTGTTATATTTCTTTTCTGTCATGTATGGTATCTCAACATTAAAAAAAAAGGTCCCCGTCTGATACTTTTTGACGTAACTCAAAAAGTATTTAATTTATTTTTATTATTCAAAAACTGATGGATGCGCAAATTTCTTACGCGCAAAATGACAATTTACTTTTGCCCGATAGACATCGTTTTTACCATGAAATCGTTCATTTTATGAAATCTCCTGCAAGGGAAAAAGTTGCATTATTTTTCCTGAAACGTATAAAAGCTAAGGATTCTGTTACAATTTATTCCCATCAGTTATTTTTTACAGATAACACATTTTTGGGAGATTTCATGCATCGAAGCGTTCAACAGTACTGTTTTAAATGTTAATCAGTTACTAATATCGAGTATGGCCACCCCTGGCATGAATCAGTGCGTCAAGACGTCGCGGCATACTGTCCAAAAGGTTGTTTATGATGTCAATGGGCAGAGCGTCCCACTCACAGTCAGAGCCTGAGCTAACTCCTGTAGAGTTTGAGGAAGATTGTCCTTGTCATTAATGGCTCGGCCTAGAGCATCCCAGGCATGCTCGATATGGTTCATATCAGGAAACCAAGCAGGCCATGGTACCTGCTCCACCCCCTCTGCCTTAAGCAATTGTCTCACTACAGCGGCCCTGTGCGGCATGGCGTTGTCGGCTTACAGCCGAAATTGTGTGCATAAACCCTTCTTGCATGTGGCAAGCAGTGGTTTTCCAGAAACAGAAAGTCATGTACTTTCATGTTTCCATCTGGCACCACCAGTGACGTTTTTTCTCCATAATGAATTCCGGCTTATACCAGCACTGAGCCGCCACCACCTTGAGTCGATTCCTGAATACAGACATCTCAGGAGGTTCTCACCAAATAATCGACGAACCCTTTGTCTTCCATCTGGATTTAGCGACTCTCGTCCATAAAGAAAACACGTTGCCAGTGTCCGAACTGTAATCTTCTGTGCTCCCTAGCACGGCGAAGTCGAGCAACTCTGTGGTGTGCGGTTAGGCCTGGACATTTGATCACCATGTAACCATGTTGAAGCAAGGGACGGTACTGGGCCCACTATTATTTCTTATCTATATTAATGACCTGCCTGAAAGTCTCCACTCAACCGTACGCCTCTTTGCTGATGACTGTGTGTTATACAAAAATATCAACACCATTGAAGATACACATGATCTCCAGAAAAACTCGAGACATTGTCATTATGGGAACATCGCTGGCAAATGAGGTTTAATTCAGAAAAATGTTTTATGTATCCCTTCATCAAGATCCCAAATCATTGCAGAGTACAAACTAGGAAGTACAGTTCTTCAAGATACAAGTCAGCACACATACTTGGGAGTAGACATTCAAAGTGACCTTAAATGGGACTCACACATTAACCGTATCACGGCCTCAGCAAGTAAAACATTGGGCTTTTTGCGGAGAAATCCTGGTTCATGCACAATTGAAACCAAGAAGGCAGCTTACACCACAGTGCACCCAACATTGGAGTACTGCTCTGCAGTTGGGACCCCCATACCAAAGAACTTATAAACCGTAGGTAAAATACAGAGAAGAGCCGCCAACTTCATACACAAACTAGGATGAGATATGCTAGCCACTAGAATAGAAGCTGCACGACTGTGCATATTACACAAGGCCATAGGGGAAACTTAGCTTTACCAGTACAAAAGTACCTACAACCGGCCCAGAGGCGTACTCGTAGATCTCATCAAGTAGCATTTATTGAACATCAGGCCAGAATTGACTGTTACAAGTTCTCATTTGTACCTAGAACAACAAAAGACTGGAACAATATACCATTAACCATCACAAATATTTCAGATCCTGAGTTGTTTAAATCTTCTGTCATCAGTCATCTGAAGGCTCGTGATGTGAATGTTAACTTAAACCCTTTTCCGCACAACAATTTCTTGTTCGTCTTGCTCCAAATTCGGAGCGTTGTACAGTATCAAAGAGAAGGAGAAGAAGAAGTAATCTCCGGTTTACACTTCGGCGGGAAACGTTGATTCAATAGTGTCTTCTCCACAAATGACGAAGACGGCTCGTTGGCATTTTCCGGGCTCAGCGACTTTGGGTTATTCCTACCCTTCTCGTCGGAGTGCAAGCACTCTTCGGCGCGCGTGTCGACAATGCCGCTGGACGAGGCATAGTGTATGGAACCTCTGCGTCAGTTTTTGTTGTAACGGTAACAGCCAACTCTGAAAAACGCGGGCTCATTGCCCACAAGCTTGGAGCAGGGAAATGGAACAAACAACAGACATCTGGCATTTTATAGCTCCCAAAAAGGCATTTTGTGTAATTCAAAATTATGCATGTATGCACTTCACCTGGGTTGTGGAGACTCATTATGTAATCATTCACCTACTCTAATATGATTACTGAGGCGTTCAAATAGAAATCCGTTTTAAGATTGGGTCTGAAAAAAAAATCTAACTTTATGAGCAATAGTGTAGCAGTCGAAGACTTCCAGGATATTTGAATACATTTTAGATAATGGCTGTTTTTGGTATTCTAATAGATGAATTTAACGTTCGAGAATTGCATAAACGGTGACTTCAAAATCTAATTAATTGCATAAACGGTGACTTAAAAAAACTAATGTTTTGTTCTTCCGTTTTTAATTTACTGTGGTGAAAGTACAACTGAAGGGCAATCTGTCGTCGCTTCATTTAGTCTCACTAAAGATTGCACGTCTTTGATTTGCCGATACGTGCGGTTGAAATCGTCCGATATTTTAGCAAGACAGCTTTTTAGCCACAGAAAAGGTCAAGGATATATGTTAAACTGTACATAAACAAAATCAAATTGGAAGGTCTCTTGCAATTATACAATGAATTATATTGAAATTACCGCTTCCCAGCTGAATATAACGTTTGCGACTCAATCGATCAACAACTTAATTTTTTTTCTTCGGGAGAAGGCAAACACAATAATAGAACAGCTTTATCTGCTGCAGCTGTTGTAGTGAACTTGTCATGCTTTTTTGGCCAAAAGGACGTATATCCTACTAGATTTCCCAACTCCATACGTTCCTTTTTGCCATGCTTTTATTACTGCTTATTCATTTACCTATTACTTACGTGAAAAAGGTTGTAACCTTTTCAGAAAAATCGTGAAAGATACGCCCCTTTGCTATAAAGATATGAATCTCCTTTGAATTACGTGTTGTAGTAGATGTCCGTTCTGACAGTAATGAGTAAAAATATCCGATTTTGTCCTTGATAGGTTGCATTTGGCCTTATCATTTGTAGGGTATGTTAGGATACCTAGGTTACAAACATGCACAAATCTGATTTTTGATAATTTTTCGATTAGCGAATCACTGAGTGTTCCTTTTATTTCTTGATTTTTGAGTATCAGCCGTCGTTATAGGTTTTTGCTAAACATAATGTATGCTCAAATATTCATTGGACAATCGATACTATGATTTTATGATTTAAGGTTATCCTCGTCCCTTCCGTAGCCACCTTTTGTAACATGATCTCGGGGGGGGGGGGGTTTGCAAACTCTTTTAATTTTCCTTTAAAAACAACATTTATATAGATGATGTTGTTTTTATATGAACTTGACGATCTATATCGGGCTATCTCATTACCATACGTGTTTGCTTGACAAACATATAATTTTTTAAATTGTACTATTTCAACCTCTGTCTTAAGTAAATTTATTTTTTTTTTGTGGCAGAGTGGTAATTTGAGAAACTTTGTGTAACTATTTTTATGTGTGCAATTATTTGAATGTATGAATTTCTTCGTTGTCGTGGTGGGATCTTTTGAGTTGGGAGTTGCTGTACCCTTTGTTGACCAATAAACGGCTTTTTGTGCTTCTCATGCACCCTCTTGCAGCTCATCATGCCTCGTTTTAATTTATATTTTCATATTGATCTTCGTATTGTACATTGCTGTTTTCTTCTCTGCCAAATTAATAACTAAAAAAAAATAAAAAATAAAAATATAACGATGACGTCACTAAGCAAGCAATGTTAAAAATATAAAAAAACGAATACGAATCGGTATTTTATTCACATGATTCAGGTCAAGGGAAATTTGATGCAGTAATTCAATATCCGTATGCATGTATATTGACTGCTTAATATTGACACTGTGTTGTGGGCATTTTCCTTAATACAAAACAACGTCATCGTTTTAAGTTAGTAGACAAGGGTAACATTGTTTGAGTTTTAGTCCGCCCGTCACTTTGAAGACCGCCCCTACCCAAACTCCGCCCTCAAATTTCAATTTCATTTTTTTAAAAAGAGTAAAAACTAGTTAGTCACGTACCTCCTCTTTTTTTGGTCAAGTGAAAACAGCTATAACAAAAAACCATGGGGGTAACCATCATCACCAAACCCCCACCATCGGAAGCACGTAAAATCTAAATGTTACATCTATTGACTAAATGACTCAGTAATCAGTAATTTATGCTTTTAATGTTCAATGTTCAGGAATGTAACCTATGAAGATCTAAAGAAGAGACTAGTAGTAGGGATATAAACGAGAATCCCATTCTAAGAAGTTTGGGAAGAATGTTTGAAGATCCTTTTTCTTCGTTTGAAGGGTTCCGAAAAAAAAAAGGAAATACAAAAGGAATTGGTTAGGATGGGAGTCAAACAAACCGGGTCTAAGGGGGGGGTGGACAAATGTAAAGAGGGTGGGAGGGTTGAGGCGAGGCTGCGGGTGGGGGGAAGGGACAATAAATAGGACACAACAAAAGAACAGCTAGAAGAGGTGAAAAAAAAAAAATCAAATGCAATCAGGTGAGCTGGGGGCGAAAATATATTCAGTACCAACCTTATTTTTGGTGACAAAGGAAAATATCCTTAGTAATACAAGCAAACAAGTATGCAAAGACATGATCAAGATGGATGATTATATATAAAATGTCAAAAAAAAAAAAAAAAATAAATAGATTTTTTCAAAATGTTATTTTAGAAGTTCAGGTTTTTCAATTTGATTAAAAAAATACAATATTTGTGTATAGCCGCTTCCCGTAGCTATCACTATCGTATAGTTGGTTCACATGTCCATTGCTGTGTAGGGGTAACAGTAATCCTACACTCCACATGTCTCCAGCATTTTGTAGCAATAGAGTGTGTCATAATGGTGCCGAAATTGGCCACTGAAGTATAATGATTAAAGTATAGTCAATTCTTTTGGGGCAGCTACTGTAGGTATGGTAATCCCTCTAAAGATGCGTGTGAATGTGGCACCCTGTCAGAACGATGTATGATGAGCAGAAGCTGGCGGGTCATATAATCCATGTGCTAGACTCCCCTAGATTACCTTCTAGATGTGCCACGATGTGCTCCCTTATATGCCTACGTTTATGCAAAGGTTGATAGAATGCGTGAACATGGACTTTACACCCTAAACATGGACCTGCCCCCTAACTAAGTATTTCCACCGACTATAAAACATACCTTAAACCAGCATTTTTGTGTTTTTGACTCAGCCATACTTACTTTAAGAAATAAACATTAGTCATTAGTTTGGTCAGTTTTACTGCCTAGCATACTAAACTGCATGACAAGTAACAATCGGGTAGCAATTGATATCTGATATACTAGAGCCTTATCATTTCATCGTGCGATATGACGATAATGTTCAACGCATAGACTTCAGCTCGCTACCGATGATTGACTTGGGTGTGTTTGAGTGATTGCTGACATCTACCGCGTCGCGTCATGGTTTATGTGTGTGCTAGTGCTGTTTGATGGGGAGGGTTCGGCGGCATCGAGTGCGCTTGGGTGGGGGGTGCTGCATTGTTCGAGGGGTTGGGACCAAGCAAAGGGAGAGGGGACTGTAATCAGGGGAAAGGAGGGGATTGAGGAAGTTAAGATATTTGTGTGTGTGTGCTGATGGTTTGGTTATTAAAGGGATCCTGGTGCTTAGTTATATGAACGTAGTAAATAGGGCGGTATATAAAGAGGAATTTGCGAAATGGCGTACAGCATTAAAAGCAATTTAAAAATGGGGATGTGAATTGTTGTGTGTCCGACAGGGGGTGAACAACAAAACTCTTATTTTGCTTTTGGGGATTGGGGTAATGTAGACCAGATTGTGATACACCTGCATGCATCAAAAAAATCATCAAAATTCATATTTTTAATATAATTTTGTTTACTAGGCCTTGATATGCAACATAACCTGCACTGTTTGTCGTTTAAATCCGGTATTAACGACAAGGCAGTACTTTTTATCTGATCTTTAGTCTATACGTGACGTATCAAATTCCACTTGAGATCAAAAGCCTTTCTCGGTGAATATCCCAGATGTTGCAGAGGGGCGTGGGGATATTCTGCACCATGATGCATAAACGTTTGTGACAAAAACAGCACACAACATTCTTATCTTTTTTTATTCTGTGCTAGGTAACCACAATCAGCTTCTTATTGTAGATTTTGAGACCTCATCGCTTGTATGTCTATTTTTGCACAAATTTCCTCAATACTTCAATTTTTTTCACTATTTGGTGGTTTGTTTCTACACTCAAAGCAGTTATATGGAATTGTATACACTTATCCCTGAGTATAGTTAAAACAAACGCCTTTCCACATTTTTCGATTCTCTCGCAATATCGCTGCTAATCCCTTTAAACAAACACATACTACGCATCAAAAGCGTAAAAAATTACGTCCAACAAGCCAGGTGATTACAAAAGGCTTGATGAAAATCGACCTTACATGACATATGCGATTTTAATATAAAAATCGCTATATTAAGTCATATGGATAATTCCAGCCAACCTTCTTTGCGGGAGTCTTATTTAAACCAATCTGACCTGCATTTTAGATTTATCAGGGTTCAAAAATCTACTGAAACATATTAAAAATATTTTTCCTATTTTGAACAATCCACCGGGGCTTACAGCAAAACCTTTTGTAATTCACTGAAAATGATCCTTACAGCATCATAAACCGACAATCTCTTTTATTAAATATATTAAAGATGCTTGTTCCGACCGACTACCCCCACTTACCCAGGAGTACATCAATTTGTATCAATTAAAGGCCGCATTTGTCTCACTGTCGTCTGAAATAATTTCAGCATTCAAATGCATTTCTTTCTAAAGATAAAAAACGAACCACCGTTTTCATGTTAATCATCATATTAGCACAGCAGTGCCTAGTGTTGTCGCCGAAATTTGGTATTAAGTTTATTTCACATGCCAGGCACTCAAATCAATTGGAGAATTCAATACCTAAATACATGTAGAAAACAAGCGCTTTTCAGGTTAGTTGTAGAATTTGCACCTATTCTCTTTGCCTGAGTGACTGAAAATTTGCCTGAAAATTATTGCTTGCTGTCCATGGTAGCCTGTCCTCCTTAACTTTCCCCAACTCAAATAATACACTTAAACTACTGTTTATGTCAATAACAACTAAGGCAATTGTGTCCACAGAATCAATAGAATAATGTACTGATGTGCATTTAATGTCAATTAAACCTTTTTTTTTGGAAGAAATCGCAATCGAAAAAGTATTTTTGTGGGTGCAGAATGGCCAAATTAATTAGATAATGTTAGACATATAACGCTTGTGTTTTGTTGCTTAAATTAAATATTTGAGATTCACAAAATCTGCTTCAGGCTTTATTCCATAATATATATTTTTTATTAATAAATAATAACGATGTACAAAGCGATTTAACATGATAGGTCTACCTCCAAGCATACTTTCTTGGACCATATTGGAAATTGAAATCCTTTTTCAAATAAAGTCATAACTCACTTATAAATTATACTCCAAACAAAGTAAGATACAAAAAAGTCTTTTGGTTCTTACTTATCAAAAATTATTGGTAAAAGAAAAAAAAAAAGAAAAAAATCGATAGGTTCCATCACACAACAAAGTCCAGTAACATCCTTAGTGCAAACGAACTATTCCATGTACCATTGTCAACAGGTCATGGATACACATGGAGAAAGTAAGTCTAAACTTATGCAAACAATGCTATTTCTTTGCATATTGATAACCATTTCCTTTTTCAAAACAATAACTCCGCGTCCCACGCCAATAGCACAGTAAACAACCGTCCATCCCATGAATATTCACCAATTTCACAACTTTTATTGCCAAGACCACGATTTCATTGAGTCGGACAAACCTAACATGATGCGGTAGATGCACCTCGTGATAGAATTTATAATCCATTACTAACCCAATCGCTCTTCCTTCTCATCATTTTAAGCGTAGTTATTATGCTATTAACACGAAGGGTATTCTATTTTCAAGAGGCTGCCGGGCAAGGACGTACTTTACTTAAAGACTCCGTGAAAGTTGGTTTCTGTCACTCTGCGTTTCACAATACGGTCTCACCTGAATTGCCTGAGTTTTTGTCGCAGCAGTACCTAACTCCATATCTATCGGCCATGAACTCAACCCAGTTTTAAAGATAATAGTCTGGGCCCGTACAACACACCAATTCATTTTGACACTTCCTGTAAAACACCAATCCAATGACCTGGGCTGCCTTCCTATTTTGTTACCTATCATGGGACTATAAATAGGGGGGTGATCTCTGAACCGTTTTGTGAGATATTATTTTAATACTGTGGAAATTTGTGGTGGCATTGTATGAGTGGGAAAATTCCCTTTTTTTCATCTGATTTGGTTATTTTACCCCCTGGACATGGGTTCTGAAGATTCAAGTTTTTGAGCATGTTTTGGCATAAGGACCAGTGCCCGTTTTGTGAGATATTATTTTATACTTGTGGAACATATTTGTCTTGGCATTGTATGAGTGGGAAAATGCCTTTGTTTTCATCGATTTGGGTATTATTATACCCCCTGGACATGGGTTCTGAAGATATCAAGTTTTTTGAGCATGTTTTTGGATTAGGACCATTGCAAAATGGGCATTAAACTCTATAGTCTTTCCCTTCTATGGTTTCTACATTCCTAAATCATATAATCCTAACACATGTGTTATCAGTGTCTACTGAGAGTAGTTTTATTCCTGTAATACCTAATAGGTTGCCATCAATACCCATTGTAATCTCATATATGATGTCATAATTTGGGCAAAACTTTTCAAAATTGGTTATAAGTTTTGATGAAAATAATGAAGTCCCCCCATACATTTTTTTTGTGGGCTCCAAAAGAAGGAAAGATTCACAACTAGATGACATCCTCTTGGGGTAGGGAAGCACCGCCCTAATAAATAGTTTCTACAATTTAAAGTTTTTCCCCGGGGGTGTCGGGGTGGAAGGAGTTTGGCATAAACATATTGCAGCTCATCTCCTAGTCCAAAACTCTTTTAGCCGAGTTTGCACCCAGTGACCCAACTCCCTTGCACTATTTCATCCATTCTAGGTCACTGAGTAATAGCCAATTCATCGCCAAATAGTAAAAATTGATTGTCAAAAACAACAGTCGAAAGGCAAATGCTGGATGAGTTTAGGATCACAGCAAATGGCCCCAATTTAATCACGTTGGCACACTGAATGGTCCCTTTTTTTCCAAGAAATCTCCACACTGATTGCCTGCACGCATAGGCAAAAATATGTCATTTCAAATATCTGATTGCCGTCGCCACCCACACGGGCTCCTTCACCCTGAAAAAAAACAGTATGCCACTACTTGTTACAATAATAATATACGTAGAGTTTCATGTCCACATGACAAAACTATGTTGTGCTTCCTCCATTAAGATGTGTTAATATTTTTTTTCTGGGGAGGGGGGGGGTCACCCTATGTTGGTATGCAGCATGTGCCTGTCGAAAGGTCCCCCTTTTTTGAACCACTAATGCCCAATGACCCCCCCTTTTTTCAGTTACAAGCCAATCATTTAGAGATATTACCCAATGTACCCTTTTTTGAAAGAAACTTATAAACCGAAACATACCCCTTTTTTCCTATTTTCAGCTAAAGCGATGACTATTTGTCCTTTTCTGCAACAATAGCTTGGGTAAAAAATAAAAAGCTCTTTTGTTCAGTAGTTCCTGCCACTTTCATTGAAATTTTACTTAAGTCTGGACTCAGAGATTTCGAAATATTATTTTTTTGTGTAATAATGAAAAATAGTCACTAGAACTAAGATAGTAACCTAAAATGCACAATTCCGAAATTTGAGATGCATCGGATTTTTCGTTTTGATGCAGTAAACATTTATGTGTAGTATTATGTCCCCTAGATACGGTGTAAAACAAAAATTCCGGATCCGGAATTTTATAACTATTTAGTGATTTTTCTATATTAAGGAATTCGATTTAAGCTAGCAATTTCACACCGGTGATTAGTATATGCATGGACAAGCATTATGTACATGCAAAAAAACCCTATGTTTTTTTTGGAAATTGAGGGCGCCCTCCTCGGAAATCTTAGTCGGCCTTTACTGTGGCCTATCCTTGGCAAATTCTTTTACTGAATGACCTTTTTTAAAAAAAAATTACCCCAATTTTTTTAACCCCCCCCCCCTTTTTCCGAGGCTTTACTACTGAATGACCACGTTCATTATCCTGAGACCCCTACTTTTGACGGCCGTAGGCACGTACCTGTTCACTTCAAATAGGGGATTGCCGCCCCTGGGACTTTTAGACGCCTTGCGAGTGCCAAGAATTGCATCAATTATGATATGTAAATAATAATATGATCAGTCCCACCTTCCATTCCCGGCTTGCTGGAAATATATAAAAAGGGGAGGGAAGGGAGTAATTTGGTATTCTGGCCAACAACCCTGGTCCGACAACCCCTTCTCCTGTACGTTCACATGGTTTCAACTTTGAGTTTCTCTTAGCGCATATAGGTACAAGGAATTCAGTTAGCAGATTGTTTAGAATGATGTAATAAATCGTGCTAAAAATGGGAAAAAATGGTTCATTTGTAGCTAGTGAGAAGACCACAATTGGAATCGAAGTTCCCGAGGATTAAAACGCCTAAACAATACTGGGATGTCTGCCTCTGTTTGTCTACCAAAGTCATTTTGCCGCTCATTTTCTCTACATGAGCCACTAAAGCCGAACTGGCTGCTAAGGACATATTGTAAGAGAGAACAAGCCGTTACAACTTGTCATTCTGGGGGGGATTCTATGATATTCCCTTGGTTGTCATAGGTGGGGAAATGTTATAAAGCCTCACTTGCCCAATAATTTTAGGAATTTATTGGCAGCCAGACTTAGGAATATTTAGAAGGTTACACAGAGGCTGCTACCCATGTCATCACATCCGGGGTCCCACCTGGGTGGGGGCGCCGTGGGGTCTGTCCCGATTGGTGGGGAAATGTAAGCAAAGGTTACATTGCACAAAAAGTCAAAATAAATGCTCCATCTTTTCCAGATGGGCCAAGCCCGCTAAACCTGGGTAATATCGCGGAGGGCACAAGCCGCTCTCCCCATGTATATTTTTACCCTCTCGTCTCCACCCATTGGTGTTTTCCCCTGGGTCGGAGAAATGTAAAAAGATCCAAAAATACATAAGTTATTTTGCCACTTTTCCTTTTTGAGGAGTTCGTGCAGCCATTATGGGCAGTTTGTAGGTGAGCACAAGCTTATGCTACTATCAGCATGTCATTAAGACTGCCCCCATTGCTGGGGGAGGGGACAAAAAGGGCAACATTTCCTCACATGTTACTTGAAGGCAAAAGTCATTCCTATGCAATCCCATTTCCAACTCTCCTGAAAGTTGTTTTAAACAAAAGAATTCCAAAAATCCATTTCATTAAGTCACGCGAACAGGTTAAAACAAAAAAATGTATAAGCTAAAACGCATGCTGTATAACAATGCTCAAAAGTACAAAATTTAGTAAATTTCAATAGCCATGTCCAGGGGTGTAAAAGACCAACTCGAAAAAAATAAGGGCATTTTTTCCACTTACAAATGCCACTACAATGATATCCACAAGTATTTAAAAACTTCGGTCCGCGATCCAACTCCCCCTACTATAAATATCCTGAAATTTACATTTGTACAGCGAATCCAGCTGCCCATTAGACTACATGATAAATACACTTCGCAACTCAGTACAACTTCTCAACCAGTACAACTTCAATATTTGGAATAAAGTTATCCAAAATGATTCAGAGAAATTACTGCACTATTACTGCACAAAAGAATTGCATATTTATTTTCATACGCTTGCCTTTAGAAAACCTTAATATTTTTATAGAAGCAGAACATTCACCATCCTCTTGCCTGATTTCCACTATGATTGTCCGCAAGCCATTCACACTCAGTAAGAAGTCATTCTAGGTCTGTGGTGCTTTCTTGTTTTTTCCAAATGTGGAGTATTACTGAGCATCATCTATTGGAGCGTGACATTCTTAACAAGAAAAACACCTCTCGTTTTAATAATACAGGAATTGTGACCTTTGATAGAAAGTATATTCTATAAAAACATTCTTTCGGCATTTGGCTACCGTCTTTAAGCCTACATTTGCCTTGGCAAGTGTACATATATTGAAAGTATTTGATAACTGCGCAAAGACTTGATCACCGTACAGGTCAAACAAACCACAATCAGGAAGAACATTAGAGTAACTGTGGTGCTTCTGTGTTTTCCCAAAATATGGAGTAGACTGGAGCACATCTATTGGAGGCGTGACATTCTTTAACAAGCTCCTCATGTGAATGATACAGGAATTGTGCCCTTTGATAGAAGTCTTTCTATAAAAACATTATTTCGGCATTTTTGCTACCGATCTTTAAGCCTCATTTGCCTTGCAAGTGTAATATTTGAAAGTATTTGATACGCGCAAAACTTTGATGCAACCGGCGTAACAGCGGGGGGGGGACAGAGGGGGCAGGTTGCCCCCCCTGACACCTTTTGGCCGGGAAAAATTGCAAAAATCATGCTAAAATCATTCGTTTTTAGCCCTCTGACCGGGGAAAATTTCCCAAACTGGGGAAATTTGCCCCCTAGGACGGGAGTCCCGATACGCGCACTGAACCTTGTGCCTTTGAATATGTAGATGATAGAATATTTTCTCCGGTTCGAATCAGGAATTATTTCATTGGTTTGTGCATAGTACCAAAAATGGTGTTCTATTTTTTAGGGAAAAAAACTGACTTGGGAAAAAGCATTATTATGAATCTGGATAATTTGTCCAATCTTCTAAAATCACGGGTCTCTTGGCCTCAATAGAGTCAATTATACACCGACTAGAGAGGGGTTACACTTTGACCGCTTTTGTGGTTAAAAAAATCCGAAAAATGACTTTTTTGTGTCATAATTTGAACCCCTTTTTTAGTAAGTGCTAGTTAACTAGTGTTTTAGTTCTAGAGAAACTAGTATTTATGAGTATTCTGGTTAGAATGCCTTTGAAAATCAACTATAAATAAATGGAAGCATTGGTGATTTTCAAACAGCCTCACTGTAGGCGCTAAGATTACTACTGTTATGTAGCAACGCTGAAGGCAAAACTATGGGTACGCAGAATGGTGGAGTGAAAGGACGAGAGAAAGGAACAAGTTGGATGTAACGACTCTCTCAGCGTGCAAAACTATGGTAATGTAGAAGGACTCTTTCGTACATCTTTACCCAATTGGTTTTATAATAGTCATCAATCAATTGCTTTGGCGAATAGCATGATTTTTTTAAGTGTGTAGGGATAGAAAGCAGATGCGTATTTTACCTAAACATATCCACAGTGACCTCGATCTGGCGTAAAATAAACGATAATGGCACTTACGTACGATATCACTTATAACGATATGTACGTAAGAGTTTTCGTTATAACGACAGTTATAACGACAAATAGCTTACCTGAAATAGAAAAGTTGACCGTTTCTGATCATCGTAATAATTAGTGATGACATCTTTCTGTCGCCTCTTTTATGTCAAATAGTATAAGTTTTTGCCGGATAACAAACAGATTTACTTTATTTCCTAAGTACTACTAAAGAAGATCATTCAACTTGGAGCCAACTGACTGTTATGATATACTTTGTGAGTTTGTCGGAGCGGGCGAGTTACCGAAGCGTCAAATGGTTCTATTTTCACCAATGAGAGCATGTCATTTTAGAATTTGGTTTTTCCATCAATGATGTCTGAAAGGGCATCCCGCAGCCGCACTGTGATTGGATCACTAGTTGGGTAGCTTTGTGCGTTTGATAAGAACGACCTAACCGTTTATTTTAATGCTAATTTAACTTAAGAGACATGCTGACATTTCCCGAAAGAAGCTCCCCAATTTTTGTCGTAACCCGTTTTTTTTTCATATTTGGAATGCGTTACCAATGGATTAGATCAACCTGAAATGAATACGTCGAAAATACGCCATCTCGTGGCACGACAGAAAGTCAAAGCACAGTTTCTATGGGGAACGATTAGATAGCAGGCAAGTTTCAAAACAAGGTTTTGCGGTTTTTCTTTTGTCTTGTTGTCCAATAAACCTACGAAACGTTCTCGGCAGGTGTTCTACAACCTGATTCAGTGAAACTTGGAGAAAAATTCGTATCCTAAAACAAAATCTCCGCCTCAGTTGGCAAGAGCGTCGTGCTAAAATACGAAGGCAACGGCTTCGAAACTGGCCACAAAATGCACATTTTTTTTCAAACATGTTAAAAAATATTCTTAAAAAGTGGTTTTAACTGTCAGCCGGGACTATAAACGTGCAAATAACTGTTAAAAAGGACTCCAAACGTGGCAAATAACTTGAGATTTTCTTTCTATAGAAAACAAAGTCACATAGAGTTAATGTAACAATATATAGATTATCGGTTTCGCTAGCAGAATACCGCCGTTTTAACTACGCCATTAAGACAAAGCCAAAAACAACAATCAGGTTGTGTGGTGTGTGTGTGGGGGGGGGGGGTGGGGTCAACTCATTCTATATCATATACTATATAGGATAAAAACGAGCTAATAATAAAAAGTGGCCACATATGTAAATATGTCAAAAAAAAAAAAAAAAACCGCAATCACCAGGCCTTTTAAAATAAAAAGTGTCAAAAATTAAAAAAAAAAAAAAAAAAAAAAAAACCTATTTGCTTATTTAACATTTTAATACAGTTCCACCCTACAGACATGGCTGCTTTTTTTCTTTAAATGTTAGAAATAAAAACAACCACTGAAAATCTGCAATCGAGCAATGGTATTATCACATGACTTATAGTCATATCGGAAATCCCTGCAGTCAATTGCCTTATTTCTGGTATCAAGTCCCAAAGGCTATGATTCTATTCTAGAAGAGTTGAAATTAGTATTTGCTTTATCACCACATTTATTTGATAAAGTTTTATAGAATTCAAATTCCCTGAAGAAGTTTTGACGAAATCTATATTCATTTGTGGCTGATTTATAGCATTATATTTAAGTTAACTCTGCAAAACCCCCGAGAAAAGCTCGTGGTTAAAAGGTAACCCCGAAAATAAAAAGTTGATTGATAATAAGAAATAATTGTGCTCTCAGAGCAACAAATAATTGTTCTTGAATTAATCTTATATTTTTTTAGTTTTTTACATTCATCCGGGGGAAATTTGGCCCTGGTTATAGGGAATGGTAGGGAAGAAGAAGATTTTAAAAACCAGTTCTCAAACAGCTTATTGTTGTGCAAATGTATAAATGAGTGCCATACAAATTAGCTTAAGCGTAGTTCGAATCTAAATCTTTCGCAAGAAGAAAAATTGTCGACACTTAAAGGGTTTACTTGGAATTATTATCTTAGCACATAGCTACTACAATCGGTTTAAGTTAAAAGTAAGCTTTCCTTATTTATAATTTAAAATTTAGACCAAGGTATATTTGGGGTCCAAGGTAACCCGTAATTTAAGCACTAATACAAACTTTTGTGAGAGCGCTCCAAATTAAGTTTTTTTAGATTTTTGCAAGTTGTGTTAGTAAGTGTCCAATAAACTATACTGTTAACGGTTAAAGTCAAAATTGCGTTATTTATCCTAAAAAGGGATTTTGTAATAATTAGAGTTGAGGACCTCCTCGACAGTCCACTCACGAAAAATGATGTCTAACTTTACTTGCATGAACTGACGGGCGGAACTGCTAATGGATGAGTGTATACACGTAAATGCCGTTATTTCGGCTAGTCCATATGGAAGAACGTTTTGCAGGCAGCCATTGTGGAAATATTCTAGTTAAAAAAAAATTTAAAGGTCCTTTTTTGCCACCATAGAGACCTTCGCGCTTTACCATTTAAAGGAATAGTGTACTAGCCAATTACCAGTGCAACCTTGCAAAAATCCGCAACTTTTGAAATTAAGGGGGGGGGTCCCATTTGTTCTATAGTGCTTACGTAACGATATTAGGAGAAATTAGGTTTTTAATTAGATCTAATTTTGTACACATAAACAATGGCAATTTATTTGGTGGTTTGCAAACTATTACAGGAGAAGCTACGATTCTTGAAACACTGCGAAGAGCTTTTGGTTAGTTTTGGGAGCACTCTTAGACCCCGCTGGCTATACGTCCCTGCTTACCTGTCGTAAGTGAACTAAACATCAGACGACCAGATTATAAGAATGATTTATACAGTGTTGTATTTTGCTATCTTGAGATTTTTATTAGGTTTTCAAATGATACGTTGGTTTGATATAGGGAATTTAAGTTTATTCATTGTTCTTGTGGCCTTTCGGAATTATTGATTATACTCACGTTGTCTTATTACACACGTATCCGAAACACTCGAGGACTAGGCAGCGCCGCCGACCTCCGAATCGCTCAATACACATTTAGAAATGGTAAAAAAAATAAAAAAAATAAAAAATTACAAAATGATTTTTTTTTTAACGACATGGCATGAACAGGTATGGTGTTCGAAGTATTCAGTAAGTGAAAAAAGTACCAAAGATTGTGAAGTTTGAAAGTTGACCAGCTATAAATGATTATAGCCGTCGGCCGGCAGCGTAGAAAATGTGTGTTGAACCCACTCAAGCATTGTGTTAGAAGAAAGCCCGCAGTACTTCAAGAGAATAAAAAACGCATTAAAGCAGATACGTGACATATAAGGAAAAAAAGGAAGCAAAACAAATCAATTTTATAATGATTGAAAGTGCTTTTGAGTTGATGGGGAAATAATGTGGACCATTAAAAGGAGAACGTTCTTAAGAGAGTCGTGTAACTGTAAGGGAAATGGTCAATGTTGAACTCTTTGTGTTTATTTCTGAGGTTGTTCGGAGATTGGAATTGCGCATGGGTGGAAAGAAATTTATCTATTAGCCAAATAGTTGTGAATTGTGATGCTTTAATGCGGTCGTCTGTATATAATAAAAATGGTGCTGATACAAAATGTGTTCGGTGTGCGCGAGAGCGTTTGTAATCATCATGGAGGATTGGAACGATGGATTGGAAATGATGTGTAAAGTGAACTGGTGTCACCCAGTAACTTAAATGTTCTAGCTGCACCTGTAAACATACCCTTACGTCTCCATAGACGGGGGAATATGACTAACGAACCTGGCGAGCACCGCAAAAAGGAGGTGTGCGCCGCGCAACTTGTTTTGTTAGATATAGGAACAATTTCACCCTAAACACAAGGCAAGACTGGTCCGCCCGTGAGTTTGAAAAGTGGGGAAAAAATGGCATTAGAGATTCAAGGAGATATAGCTGTTATTTCAATCCTTAAAGACACTATCAGTGATGTATCCGACAGAGTGACATATTTGAAATGTGCGAGGAATAGTTAAAAGTGAAGATAAGTCGTTGAATTCTCATAAGTTAATTTTTCCAAATGAAGAATTAACAGAAAAGAAGAAAAGGAGAAAATGGACAGTGTTCAAAGATACCAATTTCTCCTCAATACGTGTTTGTAGAAAGTTGTCCGTTCAGGAAGTTATGACTAAAAATAACCGATTTTGTCTTGAAATTAGGCTGCGTGGGTCTAGTATCACTTGCAGGGTATGTAGAATACAATACTAGTTCCAGACATGCAAAAATCTGTTTTTGCTGATTTTGTTTATCTGATTATGAAATCACTGATAGTGGCTTTAAAACGGCAGTAGTAGCCTCTGATTGGCAGCAATGAGAGTATTTACGGAAACAGTTCGATTCAGGTTCGATTCCATCATTAAACAAAACCGATTAACTTTGCAAGACGGTGAATGCATTGTATTGTAACGTTCTAATTTCTAGGCTTTACATGGTGAACCATGCAAAGAGCGAATGAGTGTGAAATTAGAATCTAAGTCCTGATAAGAATTGGTTCTAACCCAGCTGCCCCCAAGATGAAGCGAATGGGTGACGATTTCCTGATGGGAGGCGTAATAATATTGGCGCCTTGAGCACCCCATATGGTGGTGTAGCGGGACCTCTGTCTATGGACCGGTGGCCGTTGGGAAAGTATAGGGAAAGAACCCTATCCTTGCTCAAGGTTAGATTATAGTTACAACTAATCTCAAGTACGTTAACTGCTGGATAGTATGTAGTTAACACTATTGATTTGTAAGGAGCATTTGACGCACAGGACGAGTGAGGGTTTAAAGTTCAATCTCCGTTATCGTAACTACGCTATTCTGTTCTGTTCCTCACACATCATTGGAAATAAACTCGTTTCCTTATTGGCGTAGAACCTATTCATAGAAATCTTTTAAAGGTGCCACGAGAGATTTCAAGTATCCTATTTTTTGTGTTTGTAGTGATTTCATATAGATTAGACTCTCAAAAGATTCCCTTAGCTTTTATTTGGGTACAGAATACTTAACCTTAAGTGACCAAGGAATTTTCACTCCCGTTAGTGCCCAAGAGGTGGGGGAGGGGGGGGTACTGGGGGACACCCCAAGGGAAAACCAACTTTACCGAGGGAATTTTTACGAAATTTATACCACATAAGGACAAACAAAACTCAGTAAGAAAAATGCACTTTTGTTCTTTGGGCTGCAAATTAGGGGCAAAATATTGTTTTCAAAACAAGAATAATGGGCAAAAAGACTGAAATTTCAAAGGAGCCTTGCGCTTACACAAACTTTTTGAAAACTCATTTTATGTTGATATCTACTCTAGAAGACACAAATACACATATTTAACAAAAAAACGGGGTGTCGTAAAATACACGTCATTATCCAATAGACTTTGAAAGTAAAGGTGGGAGTGCTAAACGTCCACAATGAAATTGTTTGTTTTAAGCAATTAAAGGATTAATATTTTACTGTACTATGATTTTTACTATCTGTATGTGTGACCAATATCAGCAAAAACAAATGCTTTGGTTATTTGACTTTTAAAAAAAATATTCTCAGCTGACTTCCTGTAGTGCCGGGGGGGGGGGTCCAGGGGACCCTCACTATGAACCTCACTAACGGCTGGCGATTTAATTTTTTGGGTATGATGAAAAAGAGAGATCAAAAGTCAGACAATAAAAACAATTTCGGCGCAAAAAATCACACGCGTATAATCGGCCAGCGCGAGAACAAATTTGGAGGGTCCCTAGGAACCCTCCTTGTCCACCAAGTTGTGAAAAGGGAAACAAAGGTCATTTGTATATGCTTATATTCCAATAGAAACATAGCTGAAGACAGTTTCAATACCCCACATGGAATAAACTAAAGCCATTATTCAAACATGGTACGTCTTTTGCTATAGATAACCACTCCTTCAAAAGGCAATAACTCCGCGTCTATACATATTCATTACCTCTTCGTCCATTATGAAAATGCAAAGGTAAAAATAAAAAAAAAAAGCTTCTCTTTGGTCATTACTGCCCATTATTCTGCAATAATGGGTCGCCAATGCATTTTCTTATTAAATGAAGCTGTTGTAGGTACTAGAATCTAAATAAAGGGAGGGTTTGAGTGTCATTTATTGGGCTCATAATGTTCAGTCCTCGGCCAGAAAAACTTTCAAATCATGGGCTCGGCTGCGCCACTCCCTTATTTATTTTTCTGACCCGGACACATTATTCGCACCATAAAGGACACTGGAAACCGCTATTATTTCTAATTAAACAAACCCGCCACGATGAATATATTCAACCAAATTTTCAACAATTTTTATTGCCAGGCCACTGATTTCAGTGAGTCGGACAAACCAAGTATGATGCGGTATATGCAACGCATGATATACTGTTTAAGTAATCCAATAAGTAACCAAATCGCTCTTCCCATGTATTTTAGTAGGCGTATTATTATGGCTATTAAACATGAAGGTATTCTATTTTCAGAGCGGCTGGGCAAGGACGTACTTTACTTAAAGCAACGGCAGTTGAAAGTTGTTCTCTTTTCACTTCTGCGGTCACAAGACCGGTCATCCACCGAATTGCCTGGAATATTTGTCGCGTCAGTACCTGTACTGAATATCTATCGCCTGAAACAGTCAACCCAGTTTTAAAGATAATAGTCTGGGCCCGTACAACACACCGATTCATTTGACCATTCTCCTGGAACAACACCACTCGATGAACTGATGCCTTCTATTTTGTTACATTCAAGGCGACTATAATTCCCGTAGCATTTACATTTGTACCGCGACCAGCTGGTAGTGTACGGCTGGTAGTCCTAAATACATCCGTCGTGTTTTTTTTCTGTTAAAAGCAAATTCCAATTGATTCTTTTTCTTTTGGTGTATTCATTGAAAATATCGTAGAATATTTTTTTTCAAATTTTTTTGGTTGTCAATCCAAGATGGCGCCAATCCACAATTCCATTAATAATTGGTATTCTGAACGCAATATGAGTTCCAAATTTTACGAAAATATAAATTTATAATACCAAAGAGTTCACAGCAGCAAATTCAATATAGGCAGTCCATTAAACAAATAAACCTTACCGTGTACCTGGTATCCAATGCGTTCACAAAATGCCGCCAAAAGGCTATGTTATGAATATAAACGCTACATCAACATTAATCAAGATGAGATTAGAGTCAGATTCATGGTGGCTGTGTATATATATATATCTTGTGGTACTTGGAACCCACATCTGAAATATTTTGTTGTTAACACCTTTAAATCCAAGATGGCTTGCAATTGCCGCCAAAATCGCTATTAACAGCTAAAAACCAAACTATCTGAATTAATTAACTTATGGGTAGAATTGTAGTTAATACTTGAGACGCTAAGAAGAACCGAATTCCAACTATTTTGAGATTTGGCTAACATGCTTTGAATTCCAGATGGCGCACCATAAGTATACTGATAATAAGTAAAATCTAAAATGATTTTCACATATATCCGTCATTCCTTTGTGGAGCTACTACTAGAAAATAAGCTTGCTTTGGGTGATTTTATGACCCATAATTGTTTAAAAAGAAATCTTGTGAAACTAATATGAAAATTTTCCGATCACTTCCGACTCTTAGAAACGGTGTTTGAAAGTTCATTTAAAAACCTTGGAACAAAGTATATAACTTCTGAACTGGTTCCCAAGCGCACCATACGGGGAATTCACACTGGAAAATCCACCAATTGTAGATTTTAACTTCCGGTTTTGTTTGAATATTTGTTTAGCCGTTGGCTGTTTGATAGCCGATACCATATGGAACTGATTCCAATTCTGTTTCAAATCTGATTATGACTGTGATAAGTCATACCTTATAACTTACTTAAATGTCTACATTATAGTTATAACCCTTGTCCTTCGAGGGGGGGGGGGAGGGGGTGTTACCCCAAGCTCTCTTCTATTCTTTTTGCCCTACTAAAAAAAACCCCCATTTTCCGGTCTCAAATGAGTTAATGTAATTGCCAATTGACAATTAGTTCCGTTCAATTCCCCCTTACAATCAACACACTTCCGGGGTATAGTCAAAGGTTAAGGTGGACCCCCACTTGGGGTGATGAAGAGGGTTGGTGGTAACCACCCTCCATTTCGGGAGGAAATACCAACACGCCTAGTACGGTACAGGAATTCACAGACATTTGATTTAGTTGCAATAGATAGCATGTGTTCCTCTTTCCTTCCGTTGATACTCAAAATTATTTCCAACATACTACATTATTTCCATAAATGACGTCATAACGTCTCTAACCAATGAGGAAAATGTTTAAGTGTTACAATAGTATTTATTTGCCACTAATTTGCAAAATATCATGGTTTCTTCCTATATGAATTACGTTTTTCATATTTTATTACCTTATGACGTCATAGTGACGTCCACCTCTAACTTTGGAATTGAACATTTTAGTTGACTCTTTTTATTTACACACAAAATATACATTCGAAATCTCTGAATCCTCTACTTTGAACCTGTTAACCCTAAGGTCGAAACCTAGACACTTTACCCCAGCCCGAATCAAGCGGGAGGGGTCAGACCCATCATCTTAAAAGCCCCCCCCCAAAAAAAAAATAAAAGGGATAAAAAAAGGCAACAAATATGGTTTAATAATAATGCGTTTTTGGGGTCGAAAAGGGTTAAATTTTCGGTAGAAAGTACCACTCTTGCCAAATTCGCCAACCCGGTGAATCTGAGGGTAAAAAGTCATCCCCCTTAACACATCGGGTACCGCGAACTCTCCATTTTTAATCATTATAATAACGAGACCATGTATTGGTTTACATTTGACTTCATTTCAAGTTTACCTTTTGCTAACCCCCCCCCCCCCCTTTTACCATGTTCCCCCCCAACCTTTTCCAGCGTATGCCCAAAAATTATGATCTCATCACTCTTCAAAATTTGGAAACATTTCAAACCTTTCTCCCCAACAGTATTACACATTTTCTAAACGTATTTTTGTATTGCACTACAGTTTTTCCCATCTTTTTTCAACATTACTGTTGTCTTAGTATCGATTTTTCCTCCCATGTTTCTTTTGCGGCTTGGCGAAATTGCTAAAATTGGGGTAACATCCTTCCAGTATGGCCCCCGCGCTCACTTCCGAAGAGCGCTTTCCCTCCTGCTGAGAGGGCAAAAATTATCACATTAACTTAAGCCGGGGAATTGGATCTTGGTAGGATTTAATACAAAGGCGGCACGTGATAGGGTTTTTGAAAACTGGTGGTGTTTGTTGGTCCCCCTCTCTATTAGGTCCATGTTCCAACCATGTACAACTTCAATATTTTGGAATCAGTACCTTACTGCATATCTATAGCCTGAAACATTCACCTAGTTTTAAAGATAATAGTCTGGGCCCCGTACAACACACCGATTCCCCTTTTTGACACATTCCTGGAACAACACCACTCGATGAACTGGGATGCCTTCCTATTTGTTTACTATCAATGCGACTATCAATATCCTGAAATTCAACATTTTGTACAGCGACTCCAGCGGGGAGTGTAGGCTGGTATGTCCATAAATATAGCCGTCTTGTTTTTTCTGTTAAAAGCAAATTCCACTTGATTCGTTGTCTTTTGGGTGTAATTTCTTGGAAATATCTTAGAATTTTTTTCAATTTTTTTAGGGTGTCAAATCCAAGATGCCGCCAAAATACACAACTTCCATTATAATTGGTATTCTGAATGCAATATGAGGTCCAAATTGGACACAATATAATATTTACAATACCAAAGAGTTCAAAAGCAGCTAAATTCAATATGGCAGTCCACATTAACAAATAAAACTTAACCGTGTACCTGGTATCCTAGATGGCGTCCAAAATGGCCGCCAAAAGCGATGTTATGAATATAAACGCTACATCAACACTAATCAAGATAGATTAGGATTCAAGATTCATGTGTGTTATTTTTATAATCTGTGGTACTAGAACCACATCTGAAATTTTGTTGTTTAACAACCTTTAGAATCCAAGATGGCAGCCACTATTGCCGCCAAAAGCGCTAGTAACAGACTAAAACGGACTTTTAGACAAACTATCTGAATTATTAAACTTATGTGTAGATTGTATATAATCTTGAGACCTAAGAAACGAATTCCAACTATTTTATTTTGCTAACATGCCTTGATTCCAAGATGGCGGCCACCATAAGTATACCGATAATAGTAAACTCTAAATGCAATTTTCACATGAGATCCGGCCATTCCTTTGTGGAGCTACAACTGTATAAATAGCTTGGCATTTTGGGTGATTTTATGACGCCATATTGGTTAAAAATCTTGTTAAACTCCATATGAAAAATGTTCCGATCACTTTCCGACTCTTGAGAAACGGTGTTTAGAAAGTTCAATGTGCCTTGGACAAAGTATATCTTCGAACTGGTGCCCAAGCGCGCACCCATACGGGGAATTCTACATCGAAAACCACCAAATTGTAATCTTTTAACTTCCGTTATATTGATTTGTTCCCGTTTGTGGGCGGTTGTAGCCGATACCATATGGAACTGATTCCAATGTCTGTTTCTTCTGAATTATGAGTGTGATAATGTCAACTTTTATACTTCATTAAATGTATACATTTATAGCTTAATTAACCCTGTCTTCCGAAGTGGGGGGGGGGGGGAGGGGGGTGTTACCGCTCTTTTCTATTTTTTCGCTACTAAAACCCCCATTTTCCGGTGTTAAATGAGTTAAATGAATTGCCAATGACATTTATTCCGTTTCATGCCCCTCACATCAAAACACTCGGGGTATAGCAAGTAAAGGGTGATCCCAAGTGGTGGAGAGGGTGTGGTAAACCACCCTCCATTCCGGGAGGGAAATACCAACACGCCTAGTACGTCACAGAATATCACAGACATTTTATTTTATCTGCAATAGATATCAGGTTTTCCTCTTTCCTTTGATACCAACATAAGTTCCAACATACTACATTATTTCATAAACGTCTGACGTCTCACATGAGGAAATGTTTAGTGTTACCATATTTATTTAATTTGCCACTAAATTTGCAAAATATCATTGTTTTTTTCCTATATGCAGATGTTCATATTTTATTACTTATGACCGTCATAGTGAGGTCATCAAATCCGATTCATCTCTAACTTTGAATTGAACCTTTAGTTACTCTTTTTTATTTACTACACAAAATAATATTTCGAAATCCTCCTGAATCTTCCTACTTTGAACCTGTTAACCTAAGGTCGAAACCTAGACAAACTTTACCCAAGCCCGTAATCAGCGGGCCGAGGGGTCAGACGCCTCAATCTTAAAAGAGCCCCCCAAAAAAAAATGAAAGGGAAAAAAAGGCAACAAATATGGTTTTATGTGTTTGGTCGAAAAAGGTTTAAATTCTCGGATAGAAAGTACGCACTCTGCCAAATTCGCCACCCTGTGAATCTGATGGTAAAAGTCCACTCCCTTAAACCAATCCTGGTTTACCGGCCTGACTCTACCATTTTTTTATCCATTTAACGAAACCAATGTATTGGTGTACATGTTGACTTCATTTCAGTTTCCCTTTTTTAAGACCCCCCCCCCCCCATTTTAAACAATGTTCCCCACATTTTCCCAGCGGATGCACCCAAAATTATGATATCAGCACCTTCAAAATTAAGGGAAAACATCTTCAACCTTTTCCTCCCCAAACAGTATGATCAACATTTTCAACGTCTTTTTGTATTGCACTACAGTTTTCATATTTTTTCATACATATGTTGTCAGTAGTATAGATTTTTCTCCCATTTTTCCTTTGCGCTTGGCTGAAATTGCTAATTGGTTAAACATCCTTCCCAGTATTCCCCGCGCCACTTTCCTGAGAGCGCTTTCCCTCCTGCTGAGAGGGCAATTATCACATTACCTTAGCCGGTAAAATGGATCGTGGTAGGATTTAATAACAAAACGCGGCAACGTGATAGGGTCCTTTGAAACTGGTGTGGTTGTTGGTCTCCTCCGCTATTAGGTCCATGTTCCAACCATGTACAACTTCAATATTTTAGATAAAGCTATCTAAAATGATCAAATGACTAACAAATTATTTGTTTTTAGTATAATTGTACCATAGTCCTTAGTGGTTCTTCTTCTTATCGTGTCCCAAACACTGTGGTTCTCAAATATGATCCAGCCAGAGATGGTACAGCGTCTGGCTGCTTCACTGAATTCCGCAAGGTCCTTGTTTTGTTTGGGTGCCTTGTTTGCTCACAGTGGGCAGATCAAGAGTTGTTCCATTGTCTGTGTGCTGTTTTTCCACAGCCGCAGGTAGTATCCTGATCTGCTTCCAGATAGCCCCACTTCTGGAAGTAAACCTAGATCGGCCAGTTCGGTTTCTCATCTATTGAGTATCGTATTCAGCCCCTGGGAGTCAGCTCCATGTGTAAAGATTAGATTCTCGCCAGGTTCAATACCGATAGATGTTAATTGGTTGAATTGCAAAGTCGTTCTTCCACAAGGCTACTTTCCTTAACCTCCTTAGAAGACTGTTTTCAAGAAGGTTGGACCTTTAAGACACTCTCTCTGGATTTAAGCACGGTGGGGAGCATGTATCGTCCAAACCTAGAGTGCTTCACATTAAATACTTTGCAGCTACGCTCTTGCAGGCTCGCCACGCTACGACGAATGTCTGGTGGAGCAATTCCTGCTAGGATGGTCAAGTTTTCCGTGGTGTTGGACGGAGGCCTACTGTGATAAGCCCGGCAGGATGCCTTTAACGATGGATCACCCTTCTTGGCATGGTTGATCTTTTCCATACGGGAAGGCATACTCGGCACATGAGTAGCACAGCAAGCGCCGCGATCTTAGGGTTGTGGGCGAGCACCCTCCACATTCAAGGGGGGGGGGGGGGGGGGGGGGGGGGGGGGGGGGGGGTACGCTATCGTCAAGGCAGACCTTAGAAAAGGCCTGCGCCTGAGGTCTAGTCATGAATGGGTATACATAAGCAATGATGTTAATGTAAAACAGTTTTTGGAGTTGTAGAGATTGGGTTTCTCTGCTTCGCTTCGCAGTTTTAACTTTGCTTCGCTTCGCAGTTTAACAGGGTAGACCACAGGACGGTTCTCTACCTCTCCCCCCTTATTGGTAGTCTGATTCATTTCAGTTTGTTGTCGTACCCCTTGTTCGACGAATGTGAGATTAATTTCACATAGTAAGACGTTGAAAACTATTTGCATTTTTACAAGATTCCACAAAGATGCTACAACATACGACATATAACCTGTCCTCTGTCCTCTGATTTCCTTAAGATGAGTAGATATGCCTAAATTAACACGTTGCCAAAAATTTGCGTACATTGAAATGGAATGACATTTTGGCATTCAAACGACGAACTTAACCCTCGTCTTACCAGCCTTTTTTTGTAACATGGGTTACCAAGGGGGGGGGGGTGGTATACACCCCCCGAATTTTTTATAAGCACCCGATGCTTATGATTTGATACCAGTGGATAGCTAGGTCCTCCTCTTTCCCATCGATACCAAATAATTACCAACTACGCAGTATGGCGTCACAATGACGCAATTAAGTCCGCGAGTCGGCAAAATTGGCATTTTCATAGAAATAGGCGAAAATCCAATTTTGCGCTAAAAACGTAGGAATATATCGGATTTTTATGCGGTTTTTTCAGCTCTAAATGAGGTATTGGTAGTTTTACATAACAAAGAGTTTTAGAGCCATACTGTTGTGCATAATATTTTTAAAAATCCACCATAAATAATTCTTGGGTGGCACCCACCCCTCCCTTACCTTTCGACTTTGACGGCATACCCCAACCCCGGGGAAGGTGCTACCTTCACAGTTTTGGCTACTTTCAAATCACAACGCTTGCAGCAATACGTTTATGACCCTTATGGCTTGTGGACCTCCGCCACGCGTTATAAAGCTCGCAACGCGTTGTGAATCTCGAAACCCGTTGTGAATGCCTGCAACGCATTGGTGGCGTTTCCACAACGCATTTCCAGGTACTTTGCAACGCGTTTGGGTCTATTTTTTTTTTGAAATACGTCCCAGAAATTTAGGATTTAATTGGCCAACACCGCAACGCTTTGTGAAAATTTTGGCAACGCGTTGCTACTTTCCTCGCCACGTTGCGGCAATACTTATGCCTTTATGGCTTGCCAGACACGACAGCTGTGTCCAGACACAGCCTCAGATACGACCCACCCCACGTGGAATATCTTATCGCAGCAACCTCGGACTGAACTGGCTGTGACCATGCATGCATTGCAAGCAGTTGGATAGTCATGCATCATAGCCACTCAAAACACCATAATTTCAGAACTCAAAAGTCAAAGAAAGTTTAAGAAAGGTTGGGTGGGGGGGACCCGGAGCATCATGTCTCGTTTTTAGGTTTTTCGGGAATTGTCTTGTTTAGTCACCTGTGACGTCATTGACCACCGAACTCACTGACGGAATAAAACTCGTTAACGGAATAAAGCACATGATGCGATGTGTATGTTGGTCAACTCTACATCACAGGCGTAAACAAAGAACTGCCTTATTTTCTCCCTACCTTGTAATTGCATTGATCAAAAAAACATCAGATTACAAATGTTTTGAGTTAAATCAGACCAGCCATTTGGATGTTCTTCGTAAAGAGAGTACCGGTGTGAAAGCAGATAAGTCCGGGGTGAACCACAGGCCGGGCTCCATAGACCTACGGAATAAAGCAAACTAATATTGCGTGAGAGTCAACTTAATTGAGTGCTCTATTCTTTTACCATTGTACCCGGACTATTAGTACTCCGGACTTATAATTACTTCTACACTGGTTCCCAAAATAATATGGACATTTATAAAGCGTCAAGACTGCTGCCCGAAAGGTCGCTCACGCGCTGTTGCCTAATTATTATTTGCTTCATTCAGGAAAATCTTCACTGTCAATCATTTCGCCTAATCATCACAATCATACCTTATTCTCATTCTTAAACAGCTTTATCATTTACAGGCTGGCTCAGAGATTTTGAAATCTAATTAAATTTTGAGTAGTAATTAAAAATATTCATCAGAACTAAAGATAGTCAAAAATGTTTAATTCCAAAGTTAGAGATGAATCGGGTTTTCCTGTTAAAAAGTCCTGGGAACTGAGTGAGTCTAGACCAGTTGAAGCAGCGGGGTTGTAACTGTAGCTTTTAAAACACTTTGTTTTCCGGGATCAAATCCAGGTAGTCTGAGTATTTCTGTAAAATATAAGCCACAACGTCAATTCTCAACTTTAAAGTAAGGATTTTATCCCCATAATTTATGTCAACGCTCCCGGGTGGAAGATTCGTACTCGCAGGAGCTTCACATCTGAATGAAGAGTCACACGCTGTCGTTTAGGCAGCTGTATTGATATTGCGCATGCGCTCACCAAATCGTGTTGTCCCGTCGTGAATTGGTCCCTTTGACCGTAATTGCTGAGATTACTGACCTTCACCGCCTGAATTTTTCCAATACTGCGTACATTGACATGTACATTACCCAATTACACCATGCCAAGTTTACATGTACCCTGGTTTAACCCTGTATGTTTATTATATGTATATAGTTTGCCTCACTGCCTCAGTGAAAACAACTTTGTTGATTGTGTTCCGTGAATAAATAAAGCTTGATTGATTGATTGATTGATTGAAATTAGTATTTGCCTTTTCACCACATTTATTTGATAAAGATTTATAGAATTCAATTCCCTGAAGAAGTTTTGACGAAATCTATATTCATCATGGGGATGATTTATATTTAATGTACCTCTGTCAAACCCCGAGAAAACTGCGTAGTAAAGTTAAAGAAATAAAACGTGAGAATAAAAATAATCTTTGCTCTTTCAGCAACAAAAATATTCCTTGATCTTAATCTTATATTTTTGTACTTTTTTACTTTCATCCGGGAAATGTCCATGTGGTTATAGAGAATGTTAAGGGGAAAAAAGATTAAACCAGTTCTCAACAGCTTATTGTGGTGCAAATGTATAAAATGAGTGCCATGCAAGTTAGCATTAAGCGTACTTCGATCGAAATCGTTCGAAAGAAGAAAATTGTCAAAACTTTGTTTTACTTGGAATTATATCTTAGCACCTAAGCTACTGCAATCGTCTTAAGTTAAAAGTAACCTTTTCCTTATTTATCATATCAGTTTAGCTCCATGTAGCTTACCATAATTTTTAAAGCAATATAAATTTTTTTTGAAGAGCGCCCCAATTTTATTTGAGCGAAGTAAACCTCTTCGGCTTCAGTTCAGCATGGCCGATTATAAGAATAAGAATGATTTATACAGTGTTGTATTTTGCTATCTTGAGATTTTATTAGATACGTTGGTTTTTGATATAGAGGAATTTGAAGTTTATTCATTGTTTTTTTGTGGCTTTCGGAATTTATTGATTATACTATACGTTGTCTTATCACAACACGTATCTGAAAACACTCGAGGACTAGGCAGTGCCGCCGATCGCTCAATACACATTTAGAAATGGTCATTTCCAACGTCCGAGATATGTGCAAAATGATTTAACGACATGCCTGGAGCAGAATGTGCTGTCTCGACGTCATTCAGTTGAAAAAAAGATACCAAAGATTGTGAAGTTGACCCATCTATAAATGATATAGCCGTCGGCAGCGTTGAAAAAAGTGTGGTTGACCACGCAAGCATTGTGCTATGAAGAAACCCCAGCAGTCGTCAAGAGAATAGAAAAAGGCATTAAAGCAGATATGTGACACAAGAAAAAAAGGAAGCAAAACAAATCACTTTTACTAATGATTGAAAGTGCTTTTGAGTTATGTGGAAATAATGTGGAAATAAAAGAGAACGATTCTTAATGAGAGTCTGTAATGGAAATGGTCAATGAACTCTTTGTGTTTTATTTCTGAACGTTGTTCGGATGGCATTTGCGCATGGAAAAGAAATTTATTTTATTAATAAATTGTGAATTCCGATGGGTTTAATACGGCAGTCTGCATATTTAATAAAAATGGTGCTGATAAAAATGTGTTCTTGTGCGCGAGAACGTTGAAAATAATCCTGGCCGGATTGGAACTGCTGTAAGAGAACTGGGTGTCACCCATAACTTAAATGTTATAGCTTGCACGTAAACATACCCCTTATGTCCCTAGAGGGAATATGACTACGAACCTGACGATCACCGCAAAAAAGAGAGGTGGCGGAACTTGTTTTGTTAGATCTAGGAGCAATTTCACCCTAAACACAAGGCAAATGGTCCGCTCCGTGATTTTTGAAAAAGATGGCATTTAGGGATTCAAGGGATATAGCTGTTATTCCATCTTTAAACGGGGGAGCCTCGATTGGCAGCAATGAGAGTATTTACGCAACAGTTCGATCAGATTCGATTCTCTCATTAAACAAAACCGATTAACTTGCAATAGGTGAATGCATTGTATTGTAACGTTCTAATTTCTAGGCTTTACATGGTGAACCATGCAAAGAGCGAATGGGTGAAATTAGAATCTAAGTCCTGATAAGATTGTGTTCCAATCCCTAGCTGCCACCTAGATGAAGCGAATTGGTTGTGACGATTTCCTGATGGCAGCGTATTAATAATTGGCGCCTTGAGCACCCCATATGGTGGTGTAGCGGGACCTCTCTCTATGGACCGGTGGGCTTGGGAAAGTTATAGGGGACAGAACCCTATGCTTCTCAAGGTAGATTTATTATGTTAAACTATCTCAAGTACAGTTAACAGCTTGGTAGTGTACCTGTTGATGTATGGAGCACTCGGTAGGGTACCTGTTGACGTACAGGAGGCTAGTGCAAGTTACATGTTCAATCTCAGCTTATCTTAACTACGCTATTCTACTATGTTCCTCACACAGCATTTGTCAATAACATTTTCTGATGTTACATCAAAGAAAATGCATTTACCTGCAGCAGAAGAATATGGTCGCTTTGGCTCGCCATAGCTTTCCTTGCGCATTATTCCTCTTTTCAAATGCTCACTCACCCGGCGCTTTTGTTCATTGTTATGGATAGTGTTCTTGGTAACCAATCTTCGCATCGTTAGCAACCAATCGGGTGTCCTCTTGAGCCGGCTTTTGTATCTCTCATCTTACAATCGTCATTAGGCTTTTTGTCAGCGTAGATGTAAGAGGTGTGGTTGATATTGCAGAAATTCTTCCCACCCACCACACCCTCAAGTTTTGAGGTCTCATAAGTGCTTTGTTTGGCGAATGTGTTACCAATTTTACTCAAATTATACTCAATTTCATGATTTTGACAGCCATAATGAGGCCATGATTTAATTTTATGTTAATGGATGATATTATCAAATCTAATTTTGCTAATTTAATTATGCATTCTGTTTACTAATGATTTTCATTTTCCAGTGTGGTAACTTATTCAAATTAAGTAATGTCACATTGTATTTGCTTTGTAAATGTACATGTAGATTTTGTCATATGTAAATTCTTATTGACTGACAGGCATGAATGTTAAGACATGTGCAATTGTATGTGTGTGTTTTACTTGCAGATATAGTTATTTGTAAGGTTGGTTAGAGATAATGCATTTCCGACAAAATGAACAAGCTTATGTAATTCTATTAGTGTGTATGATGTTGCAGATATAATTGCAGAGATGACCGGAGAAATTATTTTCTGGTATCTGTTTGTTGGGTTTTGCCTTCCCGATAATTTATTAGTAAATCGCTGTGGAGAATAAACTTTTTCTCTCCCTTTCCAAAACTTCGGAATCCCATTGATTTAGAAATTTGCCAGTTCTCTCCTAACATGTCATAACCTTTGACCAATTGGTGGTAATGCAAATAAACGTGCTACGCTTGACAATGAGGCAAAATGGCACGAATTTGTCTATTCTCATATTCTTCTGTTCAAGGTAAATAACTCGTTTCCCTTATGGGTGTAAACCTATTCAGAGAATCTTTAAAGGTGGCACGAGAGATTCAAGTCATCCATATTTTTGTTGTGATTTCTATGATTTCATATAGATTAGACTCTCAAAATTCCCTACCTTTTATTTGGATACGAAATCACTTAACACTAAGTGACAAGGAGTTTTTCACTCGGTTAGTGGCCCCAGGGTGGGTCTGGGACCCCCTACGGCAACCACTTTACCGAGGGAATTTTGTACGAAATTTATACCACATGTGAAGGGGTCATAATACCACCAAATCAGCAAGAAAACAATCAATTTGTTATTTGGCTGGCGAAATTAGGGCACATATTGTTTTCAAACACGCAAGTGTGGCAAGCAGGCTGAAAATTCAAATGAGCATTGGGCTTACATCAAACTTTTTGAAAACTCATTTTATGTTGATATCTACTCTAGAAGACCCAAATTACATATATTTAATAAAAAAACTTGACGTTTTAAAAATCCTTTATTTTTAACGGGTGTCGTAAAATACACGTCATTTTCCCATAGACTTTGTACAGTAACGGTTTAGCAATACCCACAATGAAATTGTTTGTTTTCAGCACATAAAGGATTAATTATTTTTAATGTTACTATTAATTGTTTACTTATATGTATGTGTGAACATATATCAGCAAAAAATTGCTTTGGTTCTTTGATTTTTCAAAAAATGATTCTCAGCTGAGCCTGACTTCCATTAGTGCCGGGGGGTGGTCCATGGGACCCTCACTAATTAACTCACTAACGGCTTGGCCGATTTTATTTTTTTTGGTATGAAAAGAAGAGCATTTAAAAGTCAGACAATTACAAACAATTTCGGAGCAAAAATCACACGCGTAAAGCGGCCAGCGCGAAAACAAATTTGGAGGGTCCCTAGGAACCCCCCTTGGTCACTTAAGTGTGAAAAAGGGAAACAAAGGTCATTTGTATATGCTTATATTCCAATAGAAAACATAGGCTGAATACAGGTCAGAATACACATGGAATAAACTAAAGCCATTATTCAAACAATGCTACTTCTTTGCATATGGATAAACCACTCCTTTCAAAGGCAATAACTCCGCGTCTAATACATAGTAAAACAACCGTCCACCATGAATATTCACCAAATTTCAACAACTTTTATTGCCAGGCCACTGATTTCAGTGAGTCGGACAAACCAAATATGATGCAGGTATATGCAACGCATGATATAATTTTTAAGTAATCCAATAACTAACCAATCGCTCTTCCCATGCATTTTAAGCGTAGTTATTATGCTATTAAACATGAAGGGTATTCTATTTTCAAGAGCTGCTGGGCAAGGACGTACTTTACTTAAAGCACGCAGTTGAAAGTTGTTCTCTTTTACTTCGAGGTCACAAATTACTCGGTCATCCACATGAATTGACTGGAGTATTGTCGCAGCGTACCTAAACGTACATATCTATCGCCTGAAACAGTCAACCCAGTTTTAAAGAAAGAAATAGTCTGGGCCCGTACTACACACCAATTCATTTTGACAAATTCCGGAACAACAACACTCGATGAAACTGGATCCCTTCTATTTTTGTACATATTAATGCGGACTATAAATATCTGGAATTTACATTTGTACAGCGAAACAGCGGCTCAAGTTTTAGAATGAAGATGATAAAGAAACAACTTCCAACTAAGTACAACTTCCAACCAAACAGGACAACTTCAATATTGTTGATAAAGCTATTCAAAATGGTTCAGAGAAAGTATCAACTCACAAAATAGTTCCCCGAAGGCATAAACTATCTTATTTTGCGTTGTCCAGTTCCAATTTATTTATTTCCATAAACAATACATCAACGACAGCAAAACCACAAAAAAACATAGGGAGGAGTAGGCAGGCAGCCAGTTAGGCCTGAGTTAACCTTACTCACATTAAAAATACAAAGCATTGTAGGACGAATTCAAAACCTCAACTGGCGGGCGTTTCGGATTTGCCCGCGTTCCGCGTTGGTTCGCTTAATTCATTGTGTTTTGCTGTTATTACTTAATCGGATTAAAGGATTCAGAATATGCGCGGATGAATTTAAATGAACTGCCTGGAACCAGGCAGAACCAGAAAATGCCCGACGGTTTGGTTAGTTGTCCCTCACAGAAAATCTTATGAACATAAAATTCTATAAACGACAAACACAAGACAGACAAGGACTCGGTCAAAGACATTAATTAGTGAAATTGGCTTAAATGTTTTGTTTAAGTTGATTGCGAAAATGTTTAATGCGTAAAAAATCCTTGCGCTGCCTTGTGCCATCTGTTGACGGTTGACATTGCCGGTGTTTTGACCTTATGATATCGTCAGTGAATCCACGAAAACGTGTTCTATATACGAAATTATCAGGCGGTAAGGTTAACTACCCATGATGTGAAGACAAACCATCATAGACTAACAAATGTATTGTTTTTAGTATAATTATAGCATAGTCTTATTTGGTAGTCTACTCTCTAAATGTAAACGAGTGAAAATATCACTAGCCAAAAGAGTGAAACTCTTTTAAACCAATCCAAAATGAGTGGTCTGTACTTAAAAAGTACGAATTTCCACTCAAAAAGAGCGAACATCAATCCATAAAAAGTGGATTTTCACTCGTTTTGGTGTTACCCGATCGCTTTACTCCTCAAAACTGTTGTCCTTCGTTTAACTCCTCAAACGAGTGGAAATCCACTCTTTTTGGGCTGATTTTTACTCTTTTTGAGTGGAAATTCACTCTTTTTAAGTACAAACAACTCATTTTGGAGTGGTTACAAGAGTTTCACTCCTTTGGGGAGTGAAATGTTCACTCGTTTACATTTAGAGAGTAATTTTACATTCCAGTTGTTGTCTGTACCCTTTATTTTATTGAGATTAATTTCAACAATAAATCAGACGTTGAAGAGCATTTGCATTTTACAAGATTCCACAATAGATCTACCTGTCCTCTGATAACTGCATTTCCTTAAGGCGAGCTTATATGCCTAACATTAAAAACGTTGCCAATTTGTGTACATCGAAATTGAAATGACATTTTGGCATTTTCAAAACGACAATACTTAACATTTTTAAGATCGGTTATGGTAGAGTGGTATAGAAAAGAAATGTAACCTTTACATCCCGACCTATTGATCAAACTATTTGCACATCTAATTGACAACATTGTTAATGTTTTGCTAAATGATAACCAATATTTTTTTTATTTCCCTTACATGTAAGACCATTATTTATCTATATGAACGCAATTACTAAAAGTTAAAGACATGCCTTGCATGTTTGCTTTTATTATCACTAGTTATAATATGAATGATTGAATATATGTCATGAAGCAGTAGTGATTTATTACATATGTTTGCCATGACATTTTAATGCACCTGCATTAGACAGACAATTTAATGCGTATGTCACAAATTGCGTAACAGACATGGTGTAATGTGGTTCATTGGCATTTAACAATTTTATGCTATTTCTCTTTTAACTTAAGGTTTAGTAGCATGTTAGCGCTTTATTGCTTTGGCGTTGTACAAATCCAGAAAAATTGTCTGTGACGGTTGATTACCTCATTTGACAAAGAAGTCAATATTCGACTGTCTTATAAGTGTTCTATTACTGCACAAAAGAATTGTATATTTTATTTTCATACGCATTGCCTTTAAAACACTCTTAATGTTTTTATAGAAGCAGAACATTCACCATCCTCCTGCCTGATTTCCAATTATCATTGCCGCTAGCCATTCACAGACAGGTAGAAGTCATTATAGGTCTGTGGTGCTTCTTGTGTTTCCAAATGATGGAGTATTACTGGAGCATCATCTATTGCAGTGTGACATTCTTAACAAGACTCTCATGTGAATGTCTACAGGAATTGTGACCTTTGATAGAAAGTATATTCAATAAAAACATTCTTTCGGGATTTTTGATACGATCTTTAGGCCTATATTTGCCTAGTGTACATATATTGAAAGTATTTGATAACTGCGCAAAGACCCGGTGCCTTAGAATATGTAGATGATAGAAATTTCACCGGTCAGAATCAAGAATATATTTCCGTGGGTTTTTGCATAGTACCAATAAATGTGTTTTATTTTCAGGAAAACAAAAAGAATTGGAAAGAAGCAATTGGAAATGTTTAGCATCTGGATAATATTGTCCATTCAATTCAATATAACGGGGTAATTTTGGCCTCAATTTGAGTCAACTATACACCGACTAGAGATGGGGTTACAATTTTGACCGCTTTTGTGGTAAAAAAATCCGAAAATGACCTTCTTGTGGTCATAATTTTGACCCCTTTTTTAGTCAGTGCATAGTTAACTAAGTGTTTTAGTGTCTAGAGAACTAAGTATTTATGAGTATTCTGGTTAGTAATGCCTGTGAAAAGCAACACTTATATAAATGAAAAGCAATTGGTGATTTTCCATACAGCCCCACTGTAGGAGCTAAAGATTACTACTGTGATTTGGCAACGCTGAGCAAAACTATGGTAAGATGTAACGACTCTCTCAGCGTTGCAAAACTATGGTAAGGAAGAAGGACTCTTTCGTAAAGCCTTACCAAATTGGTTTTATAAGATGGTCATCAAGCAATTGCTTTGCTGAATAGCAGGATTTTGTAAAGTCTGTAGGGAATAGAAATCAAATGCGTATTTACCTAAAAATATCCACAGTGACCTAGATCTGTGGTAAAATAAACGATAATGGACTTACGACGATATCACTTATTAACGATAATGTACTTAAGAAGTTTCAGTTATAACGACAGTTATAACGACAAATAGCTTACCTGAAATAGAAAAGTGACCGTTTTCTGATCATCGTAATAATTATGTTGATGACATCTTTCATGTCACCTCTTTTATGTCAGAATCAGTATAAGTTTTGCCGGATGATTTACTTTATTTGCTAAGGTATAATAAGGAAGATCAATTCAACTTGGAGCCAACTGACTGTTATGATATACTTTGTGAGTTGGCGGAGCGGGCGAGTTACCGAAGCGTCAAATGGTTCGATTTTCACCAATGAGAGCATGTCTTTTATGTGAATTTGGTTTTTTTTTTTTCCCATTCATACTCTCTCTCTTAGAGGCTTTTTTTAACGCGCCCACCGGGTGTTTTGGTTTATCAATGATGTACTGAGGGCATAACAGGCAGCCGCACTTCGATTTGGTAACTATTTGGAAGCTTGATTTGCGTTTGATAAGAAAGACCTAAAATTTATTTTATTGCTAATTTAACTTAAAGAGACATGATGACATTTCCGAAAGAAGCGCCCCATTTTTGTCGAACCCTGTTGTTTTGCATATTTGGAATGCTTACCAATGTATTAGACCACACCTGAAATGAATAAGTCGAATACGCCATCTTTATGTAATAAGATGATGATTTAGTATTTTCTGTCAAAGCATGGTTTTTTATGGGGACGATTACGATAGCAGGCAAGTTCAAAACAAGGTTTGCGGTTTTCTTTTGTACTTGTTTGTCCAATAAACCTTCGAAACGTTCTCGGCAGGTGGTTTACAACCGATTCAGTGAAACTTGAGAGAAATTCTTATCCTAAAAAAATCTCCTTAATTGGCAAGAGCGTCGTGCTAATAATACGAAGGCCACCGGATCGAAACCGCCCAAGTGCACGTTTTTTTTCCAACACTGTTAAAATGTTCTTTAAAACGTTGTTTTGCCAGTCGGGACTCGAAACGTGCAAATAACTGTAAAAAGGACTCGAAACGTACAAATAACTGTAAAAAAAAACCGCCGTTTTAACTGTTCAAAAGTTCTAATCAAATTCACAAAGACTTAATGGAAAATATATAGATTAACGGTTTCGCAAGCGGAATACCGCCATTTTATCAACGCCATTAAGCAAAGCACAATCATGGTATGTGTGTGTGTGTGTGTGTGGGGGGGGGTGTGTGTGGAGGGGAGGGGTCAACTCAATTCCATATTTCATATACTCTATGGGATAAAAAAGAGCTAATCCAAAAAGTGGCCAAATATGTAAAGGTAAAAAAAAAAGAAACCCCGCAATCACACAGCCCTTTCAAATAAAAAGCGCATTTTGCAAGGATTTTTCAGTTTTATTCTCAGAAAAAACCTATTTGCCTCATTTACATTTTTAATATAGAAAAAAAAAAAAAAAAAAAAGTTGGCGGAGCGAGCGAGTTACCGAAGCGTCAAATGGTTCGATTTTCACCAATGAGAGCATGTCTTTATGTGAATTTGGTTTTTCCATCCATACTCTCTCTTAGAGGCTTTTTTTAACGCTCCCACCGGGTGTTTTGGTTTATCAATGATGTACTCAGGGCATAACAGGCAGCCGCACTTCGATTTGGTAACTATTTGGGAAGCTTTGTTGCGTTTGATAAGAAGACCTAAAATTTATTTTATTGCTAATTTAACTTAAAGAGACATGATGACATTTCCGAAAGAAGCGCCCCCAATTTTTGTCGAACCCTGTTGTTTTGCATATTTGGAATGCTTACCAATGTATTAGATCACACCTGAAATGAATAAGTCGAATACGCCATCTTTATGTAATAAGATGATGATTTAGTATTTTCTGTCAAAGCATGGTTTTTTATGGGGACGATTACGATAGCAGGCAAGTTCAAAACAAGGTTTGCGGTTTTCTTTTGTGGTTGTTTGTCCAATAAACCTTCGAAACGTTCTCGGCAGGTGGTTTACAACCGATTCAGTGAAACTTGAGAGAAATTCTTATCCTAAAAAAATCTCCTCCTTAGTTGGCAAGAGCGTCGTGCTAATAATACGAAGGCCACCGGATCGAAACCACCCAAGTGCACGTTTTTTTTCCAACACTGTTAAAATGTTCTTTAAAACGTTGTTTTGCCAGTCGGGACTCGAAACGTGCAAATAACTGTAAAAAGGACTCGAAACGTACAAATAACTGTAAAAAAAACGCCGTTTTAACTGTTCTGAGTCCCAGCTGCCAGACGTTATTTTAATGAACATATTTAACAGTGCAGGGAAAGATTAATATATATTCATCCTTGTCTACCTGGAGAACTAAGTAGTTAAAATTTCAAAAATAACAAAATCGTTTCTGATGCAATTATATCTTGAGGTTAAACAACCATTTTACTTGAGATTTTCTTTCTATAGAATCAAATTCACAAAGACTTAATGGAAAAGATATAGATTAACGGTTTCGCAAGCGGAATACCGCCATTTTATCTACGCCATTAAGCAAAGCACAATCATGGTATGTGTGTGTGTGTGTGTGTGGAGGGGAGGGGGGTCAACTCAATTCCATATTTCATATACTCTATGGGATAAAAACGAGCTAATCCAAAAAGTGGCCAAATATGTAAAGGTAAAAAAAAGAAACCCCGCAATCACACAGCCCTTTCAAATAAAAAGCGCATTTTGCAAGGATTTTTCAGTTTTATTCTCAGAAAAAACCTATTTGCCTCATTTACATTTTTAATATAGTCACCCTACAGACATGACTGCTTTAAATGTTCGAAATTAAACAACCACTGAAAATCTGCAATCGAGCAATTGGTATTATCACATGACTTATAGTCATATCGGAATCCATTGCAGTCAATTGCCTTATTTCTGGTTATCAAGTCCCAAAGGCTATGATTCTATTCTAGAAGAGTTGAAATTAGTATTTGCTTTTTCACCACATTTATTTGATAAAGATTTATAGAATTCAAATTCCCTGAAGAAGTTTTGACGAAATCTATATTCATTTTGTGGATGATTTATAGCATTAGAATTAATGTTAACTCTGTCAAACCCCGAGGAAGGCTCGTGGTTAAAAGTTAACGAAAATAAAACGTGATAATAAAAATAATCTTTGCTCTCAGAGCAACAAAATATTCGTTGATCTTAATCTTATATTTTTGTAGTGTTTTTACATTTCTCAGGGGAAAATGTACGTGGGTACGGGGAAGGGTAAGAGGAAAAAAAAGATTACAAACCAGTTATCAAAAAAAAAAAAAAACAGCTCTTGCGCTGCAAATGATATAAAACGAGTGACATACAAATTCGCCTTAGTGTTTTCGATAGAAAGCTTTCGAAAGAACAACCTTGTCGACATTAAGGTTTACTTGGAATTATTATCTTAGCACATAAGCTACTTGCAATCGAATCTAAGTTGAAAAGTTAAGCTTTTCCTTATTATCATTTAAATTAGGTTCCAAGGTATTATTTAGGTCCAAGGTAACCCATAATTTATTAAAGCAATAATAGCACTTTTTGTGAAGAGCGCCCCAATTTTATTTTTTAAAGATTTCTGCACAGTAATTGTTAATAAACTATACCTGTTAACGGTAATGCTCAAAATTGCGTATTTATCATTAAAAAAGGATAGAATGGAGGACCCTCCTCGACCGACAGTACACCTCACGAAAATGATGTCTAACTTTACTTGCATGAACTGACGGAACTGTTAATGGATGAGCGTATACACGTACATGCCGCTATTTTCCGGCTATTCCATATTGGAAGAACGTTTCCAGCAGCCGTTGAAATATTCTAATTTAAAAAAGTCACTTTTGCCACACATAGACGGAGACTTCGCGATTACCAAAATAAAACGTGCGTAATAAAAATAATCTTTGCTCAGAGCACAAAATTCGTGATCTAATCTATTGGTTTTGTAGTTTTACTTTTCATCCGGGGAAATTCTACGTGGTCAGGGAATGGTGAAGAGGAAAAAAGATTAAACCAGTTATCAACAGCTTATTTTTGCGCTGCAAAAGCATCATAAAACGAGTGCAATACAAATTAGCCTGAAGGTATTTCGATCTCGAAAATCTTCGAAAGAACAAACTTGTCGACACTTTAAGCGTTTACGTGGAAATTATATCTTAGCACATAAGCTACTACAATCGTCTTAAGTTGAAAGTAAGCTTTTCCTTATTTATCATTTAAATTTAGGTCAAGGTATTATTTAAGTCAAGGGTAATACCCATAATTATTAACAAGCAATAAATAGCCACTTTTTGTGGATAAGAGCGCGTCCCAAATTTAATTTTTTAACGATTTACTGCAAAGTAAGGTTAATAAACTCTACCTGTTAACTGTTAATGCTCAAATGCCGTGTTATCATTAAAAAAGGATAGAATGGAGGACCCTCCTCGACAGTCCCACATCCGAAAATGATGTCTACACTTTACTTGCATGAACTGACGGAATGTTAATGAATGAGCGTATACACGTACATGCCGCTTAATTTCCCGCTTTCCATATTGGAAGAACGTTTCCAGAAGCCGTTGAAATATTCTAATTTAAAAAAAAGTCACTTGTTTGAGCCAAAATCGAGAGACATTTAGCGATTACCATTCACAGGCGTTAGTGTACACGCCCAATTACCAGTGCAACCCTTCAAAATCTGAAACTTTTGAAAATTATGGGGGGGGGGCGCCTCTTGTTCTATTATTGTTTTACGGGCACCGTACGCGTCATAGCGAGAAATACGGTTCAATTCGAGCCATGTGTACATGAGACGAATGGCAAATTTTAGTTTTAGGCAAGTTATCTCTACAACCTAAACCCGCTGGATATGCGTCAACTGCGTGCCTGTCGTAAGCAGAGTACACCTCTTCGGCCTCAGTTCAGCACGCCGTTATAAAATGATTTATATTACAGTGTTGTATTTTGCTATCTTGAGGATTATTCATGGTTTTTAATAGGTACGTTGGTTTTTTGATATGAATTTGAAGTTTTCCTTGTTCTTTATGGCTTTCCGAATTTAATGATTATGCTACACAATGTCTTATCACAACACGTATCTGAAAACACTCGAGGACTAGGCAGTGCCGCCGATCGCTCAATACACATTTAGAAATGGTCATTTTCAACGCCCGGGATATGTGCAAACTGATTTAACGATATGCCTGGAGCAGAATGTGCTGTCTCGACGTTATTCAGTTGAAAAATAAATACCAAACGATTGTGAAGTTGACCCAGCTATAAATGATATAGCCGTCGGGCAGCGTAGAGAATGTGTGTTTGACCAGGCAAGATTGTGCTGTGAAAAAAGCAGCAGTATTCAAGAGAATAGAAAAAGATTAAAGCAGATGTTGAACAAGGAAAAAGAAGCAAAACAAATCACTTTTTACGAATGATTGAAAGGAGCTTTTCAGTTATGTGGAAATAATGTCGAAATAAAAAGCGAACGATTCTTAATGAGAGTCTGTTAATGGAAATGGGCAATGGACTCTTTGTGTTTTATTCTGAAAACGTGTTCGGATGGCATTTGCGAATGAATAGAAATGTCTCTTATGATTTAACACTCTAATTCGCCCCCCCCCCCCCCCCCCCCCCCAAACCTACTGCTGACATTGTTAAAATAGTGACAGTGGCCACATCTCTAAGTTGGCTCCAAAAAAAGGCTCGGATTTGGCCAAAATGACTGTAAGTTTTGATCTCGATGTACTTCTCGGGTTTTACCTAAAGGTGCATGTGTAAATCCGAAGTGTTGATTACTCTATTAGATTTTTAGGCTGAGTACTATCTCTCTCTACAGGGAAAATGGCCTGTGGTTCTATGGCCCAATTATGATTTTCCGGGGGTGCTGTCATGAGTGTGCCGATATCTCACCAGGGAGTGGTCAAACCCTTGCAATGTCCATGCTTGGCAGACTGTAAATACCTAGAATCGTCTGTTACACCTGCATTTTAAGGTACCAGTCGCATCGATAGTGAAGAAATTAGAGTTTCCTGACGGTGCGTTTGTAAATGGTAGTATAGGCAGTTTAATTAGGAGGTGTGCAACCTGTAGCATTTCACACCTCTAATATTACCATACCCCAACCTATGCCTGAACATTGTTAAAAGTAGTGACAGGGGGACCACAGCTTCGAAGTTGACTCCAAAAAACGGCGTCGGATTTGGCCAAATGGACGTCAATTTTGATCTAGATGTAATTTCTAGGGTTACTTAAAGGTGATGTGTAAATCCGAAAGTGTTGAGTACTCTATTGAGATTTTTTTAGGCTGAGTACTTATCTCTCTCTGCAGGGAAAATGGCCTGTGGTTCTATGCATTTTATGAGTTTCGGGGGTGCTGTCATCGTGTGCCGATATCTCACCAGGGAGCCGGTCAACCCTTGCAATTTCCATGCTGGGCAGACTGTCAATAACATAGAGTCCTTATGAGAACACCTGACATTTAAGGTACCGGTCACATAGGACGAAATGAGAGTTCCGACGGTGCGTTGGTACATGGTAGTATAGGCAGGTTAATTAGAGGTGTGCAACCGTATGAACGACTGTGAATGCGATGGCTTCAATACTGGCAGTGGTATATTAAATAAACATGGTGCTGATGGAAAATGTGTTTTCTGACGAGAAAACGTTGGAGAAAATCTGGCCAGAATGGAACTGGGTTAAGAGAACTGGGTGTCACCAATAACAAAACTTAAAATTTCACGCTTGAAAGTAAGAGGATGTCCTAAAATGTTAACACTAGGGACAAAGGCACTTTGTTTAAAAATGAGTGGCATGGGCATTTGTTTGGTATAATTTTAAGCACAGAGGTATAAATAAGCTTTATTTGCCTTTAGTTAATTCAAACCGATATGTAGAACAAAGATATGTTTCGTCAAAGGAGAGTGCAAAATCGGATTGGGCCCGAGTTGCATTGGTCAAATTTGTAAGATTGCGGGAACATAATTCTTGTAATCATACTCAACTTATGGTAAGAGATTGAGCGACTCTTGACTATTGCCAATCTCTTTTGAACTTAATTATGGTCAAAATGTGAACATTTGCTTATGAACATCAATGCTTTGTGTGCGTTTCAAATATTAGCCACTGACTTAAAGATACATTAGGAGATTTCAGAAGAACTCCCCCAATTTTTCTCTCCCCCTGTGTTTTAACATATTAGAATGCTTACCAATGTATTAGATCACTGACATCTGAAGTGAATAAGAGCGGAATCGCCGTCTTTATGTAATAATATGATTAGTTAGTAGTTTGTGTCGTGAACGACAGAAAGTCAAAGTATGGCTTTCTATTGGAACGATTGCGATAGCACCCAAGTTCAAACCAAGGTTTTTGGTTGCTTTGCACCTTTTTTGTCCCAATAACCCTTCGAACGTGCTCGGTAGTTGGTCTACAACTTATCAAGTGAATTTGAGAGAAATTTGTACCTATAAAAAAATCTCCTCCCGTCCTTTAACTTTCCATTAGAAATTTTCCTGGTGGCAGCGTAATAATGGCGATTGCGTCTTGAGGACTTCATTGGGTGGTGTATCTGGACCCCCTTCTATGGAATGTTGCAGTGGCGTAGCCAAGGCAAGTGGGGTTTTGACCTCCACTCAATGCTCTATCAAGAGCAATAAAGGTTCTGACAACCGTTTCCCAAAGGCAGCTATTCGTTATAATGAGTGCGTGACACAAGAGCAGTAGCGATTATTCCGTACTGTTTATCAAGATTAATAATGGTCAAATCTGTGGCACATCAAACCTAGTCTGGTCTTGTTGTTAGGTATCTGACCTCTGATACAGTGTTTCGGGTTCACATCTCGCTACAAACTGCTTTTTTTTTAAGGTTAGAGGGAAAGTCCAACAAAGCATAAGAAATGGAATAGTTACCCTTTGAGGTTAGTGAGGAAGATCTGCTCCTGGAGCGGGGTAGTGGTCAAAAACTACCGCCTGCTAGCCAGTAGGGGCAGTGTCCCAATATTTGATTTGCGTCGGTTTAGATGAGCCCGTCGGGTTCACTTGAAAATTTTCATGTCATGGCGCTTTGCAGGTCGACTGCCGGCAAAGTATAGGTTTCAAGTTCAAATGTCAGCGTGGCGATAAGCAAATACTACAAAATCGTTAAAGAATTAGCTCTTCTACGACATTTAAACTCCTATATAAACCACAACAATTCCATGCCTTCGCCCCTAGACCCCCACCGTGGCTTCGCCCCCTGGACCCCACCAGGTCCACAAGGCTGGACCCCCCACCCGTTTTTTGTCGGTTCCGATGCGACGACCCCCAACCCATATCAAAATCCTAGCTAGCCGAACTGGACCGGTTATAGCTTTGGGTAAGTTATAGGGGACAGAACCCCTATTCTTCTCAATGTAGATTTATTTATGCTCAAACTATCTCAGTACAGTTAACAGCTGAGTATGTACCTGTTGATGTTAAGGACCACTTGGTAACTTTCAAGTTCCCTCTATCTCAAAGGGTGGCGTGTTCCGATCGTCTTTGGGGACTCCCCTGATTTATCCGGAAGGTACACATTTTGATATCATGGCCGCATTTTCCTCATTGCGTCCCTAAAAGTTTGAATCCTTCATCCTTTCATTCTCATATTAACACAAAATCGCCGTTTAATTAATGGTTAACCATCATATTGCACAGTAGTGCATAGGCTTTGCAATATTCTTGTCTTGTCTGCATACGTTCAACAACCCCTAGGGGGAAGACGAACGGTAGGTGTGGTGTGTGCGCACTGATTTTATTTACTGCAAATAACTGATTATTGATTTGAATACTTTAGATCTTCTATGTATCGATGGATTTCGACTGTAAGCTTGGCTGTGAGATCTTCTTGTAATCGCTGGACCGGCGTAGCACAGGTTCGGGATGGGAATGGAAAGGTAACCCTGATGGGGGGTGACTTGTGGAAGGTGGAAAGTCATTGCAATCTTGCGCCTTTGGGCAAGTGTCGGCCAGTTTTTAGTTCCTTGAGCAGGTTCCGTTACAATGGCTCTTCTGTCATAGTTTATTCTTGACAGAATCGGATGGCTCTCCTTTTGAACTGCTTCAGTTGGTATACATATCATCGATTGTTAGGGTCCAACCGCCGAGCTATATTCTAAAGAGGGTCTCACCAGAGAGCGGTAAGCAAGGTCTTTTATGTCCTCTGAAACAGAGTGTAAGTTCCTTCTGATAAACCCAATGATCTATTACCCTTTGCTGCGAATGTTTTGATGTGTTTGTTCCATTTTAGATCATTAGCGATCTCAACTCCTAAGCTAAGAATGTGAATTTTTCTTGAAGGATGTGTTTGCAGTGAATAGGTGTGGTTCTTGGGATGGTGGGAGTGTGAAATTTTTTAGAACAAAGCACTTTTCCAGGTTAAACTTCATCTGCCATTTGTGTTCCCACTCCGTAAGCCGGTCAAGGTCCGCTTGTAACTCGTCAGCACCAGTGTCGTTTGCAATAGTCCCGGTAGATAACACAGTCGTTGGCGAAAAGTCTAACCGTGGAGGTGATATTGTCAGGTAGGTCATTGAATATAAAGTAAAAAGAGCAACGGACCGAGTACTGTCCCTGCGGAACACCTGATTGGACACGTACCCATTCCGAATGATCACCTCCAACAACCACACCGCTCTGTCTATTCATTATGAAGTTTGGAAATCCATCATTTAAAGGTCCTCTAATACCGTAGTGGTCAAGCTTCATCAAAAGCCTTTTGTGTGGCACTCACATCAAAGGCCTTGCTGAAGTCCATGATGAATACGTCGGTCTGTCGTTTTTTGTCGAGAGACATAGCGAAGTCATGTGTCGTCAGATGAGTTGGGACATCGCACGAACGAGTACGCGAAAGCCATGTTTTGTTGGTCGGATTCAGAATCTTGTGATGGCCAGATGGCGCATGTATTTGAATGAATAACATGTTCCATAACTTTTGCAACATATAGACGTAAGGGCAACGTCTATAGTTTAGCTGTTTTCGTGCGGTCCCCTTTCTTGAAGCATGGTATATATTACACATCTCCAATCATCGGCAAATTGCCTGTTTCAAGAGAACATCTAAAGATTGGTTGGTAAGGCCGTGCGATTTCACCAGCCCCCACTCAGAATACGAGAGGGTAAGTCGGGCAGGTCCAGTGCTTTGGGTCACGTCAAGGTCCGGCAAGACTGTTTTCCACGCCCAGCAGAGTCGACAATGTCAATGTCAGGCATAGGAGGGAAACAAGTGGAATCAATGGTTGGAAAGTGTTTTGTATCCTCCTGTGTGAATAACGACTCAATTACATTCAATACATGTGCTTTCTTTTGATGTCGGTAACCAATGAACCTTGTTTTTTTAGTGTTGATATACCAAAGGTTGTCTCTATTAGGACTTTGTCATCAGTGACCAAAATTTTTTGTTGAATCTGCACAAACATCTCTGATATATGTTCTGTATTACGCTTTGTCATCCGATTACCATTTTTCTAGAGAATTCGGAAAACCTCCCAATCTTCGTGGTATCAGTACCTTTGCTCTATTAGGGGCCTTTTTGTTTATGCCTCAGGGCACGCTTAATTTTGTGGTTGACCCAGGCATTTTTTCCCACCTCGAGGCAAACGTGATTGGTGTTTTTATTTATCCCTCGTCTTTGGATTCTGTTTTTCTTAAAATTCATCCCCACTCATTAGGGGTTGTTTAGGTCTCCGCCAATCTCTTTGAAATCTAGCTAATCTCAGACAGTCGTCTTTTACCTTAGCCCAGTTGGCCCTGTGATTAAAAATATTTCCTGGGCTTGCTCTAACATCTGGGCTTGGATTAATGGTAATCACAGAATGCCATTGTGGTCGCTCATACAACCTGGTACAACACAAATTTTTCACCAGGGATGGATTTGAGGTAAAAAATAAGTCCAAATTTATCCCCTCTAGTAGGATATCTGACCACTTGGTCAAGTCCGAAATCCATTTGTGAATTCAATAAGCTGACGACCACTGCCCTGGCTTCGCCATTTGGGCAAAAGTGATTGGGTGTCCCATTTCAATATTGGGAAGATTAAAGTCACGCCGCTAACATCAAATGTGTGGGTACCCTTGGACAATTTGATTTTTGGCACGGACTGCGGCATGAGGGTCTAACACTCGGGCCCGAGTCTGTGGTCTATAAAAACCCGATGAGATGGATTTGTGTTAACTATCTCAAGTTGCAGTCACCCAGAGGTTTTCATTCACAATCAACATCTAGATCGGCCCGATGTGCCCACAATGAGGTCATTCTTGATGGCCAATAAATTATCCCCCCGCGACTTGTTGCCCATCTTTACTGGATGCCTGTCTTTTCTTATCACGAGTACTCGGGTGGAAAATCTCTCACTGTTTACTTATCCCAGATGATAACCACGATTTCTGTACCACTAAGTTACATTCAGGTTTATGGGTATCAAGACAGATGCCAGTTCATCAGTCAGCGCCCTTATTTTTCATACTTTGAAAGTTGATTACCATGACTTTCATTTGATCTGATTACGACATTATTAAACTGTTAGGTTTTTGAACCCTTTTGTCTTTCCTCCATTGTGTAATATCTTGTTGTTTGTTTGTATATTGGGGATGATGCTGCGACTGGTGATGTAATGCCAAAATCATATCAGTTTTTACTTATGGATTCTAGTGTACGAACTGTTGGATAAGATGGTGTAGTTGAGCTAAAAAGCGAGCTTGCAAAATTTGGCATACCAAAAACAGTCAGAGCATCTCCATGTTATATCATCTTCCCAAGAGCAGATAAATATCGTATGCATTTTCCTGCAATCTGCATGGAACCATTGATCACATAATCGCTTGTACTGCAAAATCACTCCAGGTAACGTCTCTTCTCCCGAACATATTTTTGCATGGAAAATCTGTACCGGGGTTCGTCTCGTATCGCCTGCTTGACTAATTTATATAAAACAGGTAAGTCTGCACTTTTTCCTTCCTAAAAGTACCACTTTGAAGAATTTGTATTTCCAAGTAGCAAATTGAAATTTGCTGGAAGAAAAAATAAAAGTTACCACGATCTTATTTGGATTTGCGTGGTACCGCAAAGCTTTTTTGATTGTGGGATTGTTTTCTCACTGTGCATATCTGTAAGGTTAGTGAACAATCTGGAATGATATATAGTTTGATAAGTCTATATACTCCTTGTATGAGTTATTGTATGAGTTCTCCATGTCTGAAGTTCCCATCCAGGGGGACACAAATAAATTGGGTTTTATCCACATTTGTTGTGTATCCACATTTTTCATTCTCATCCAAGCATGATTGTATTTGTAAAGCATGACTGTCACTTACATGGCTATGTTACTGTTTTGAAAGAAAGCACAAAAGGGTTGGGTTTTATAATATAATTGGTAATCTTTCACATACCACAGTAGGATAATAACAATACTCACGGACACCCTGACCCCTCATGATGAAAACACTTAGGGTTCCCCTTCCAAAAAACCACAAAAACCCTTACTAACTACCACTAAAAAAACGCCCTGCGTGTTGCGCCAAGAGTTTAACACTGCATTGTGGACGCCATTTTGTTCTTCGGTGAAGACCTGACTAAGGTGGTAAAAGGCGCGTCCAATATCACTTCCCTCCGATCTTGTGGATTTCAGTTAAATAATAAGCTCAAATGGCTTGGAGTGTTAAAAAACCACACACGTACAAGTACCGGTATTCTTAAATATCCTATAAATGGTGGAAAAAAATGGAGGAAAAAACAGAGCGATATTTTTTGCTCGACGCTACACCCCGCGCAATGCGCAACCACTTGTGCTCATTATTGTCGGATGCATTATTGCTTCTTCTAACACTAAAACCATCAAAAGCCCCCAAGTTTTTTCCTTCCCCCCCGGTACTTGGGCGAGTGCCAGTCTCTTATATCAGGTGGAGAACACAACTAGACATAAATCGAAACAAGCACTTTACTAAGCGCTATTCTACTTTGTTCTTCGCACAGCATTTTTGAAATTAACCGTGTCTCATGGCGTAGGACCTATTCAGAAATCTTAAGTTTTGATCAACTGAAATTTTGGGAGTGACCCTATGCTCTCCATAATACTAACTACCAAATACACAATTCGGGGTACCAGTCTTATTCATCAGAAAATTGATAGGTCACGATATCCAAAAATATCCCTTGGTGACTTGATTAATCGAAAATTTGGGCAAGGGTTTCCCCCGCTTACTGACCGGCCCATCGTAATACGATACCATATGACACACACATTAGGGGTACATATGATGTTATTTAGAAAACAATGAGCATTTTGTATTTAATCAACCATTTAATATAACACAGGTGCCAACATTTATAATGAACATAATGGTTCCGACACGAAACTTCTTAACCTCCTTCATGACTTCTTTCGCACATGATTTTTTTTGGCATTCCCATTAATTCTACACGACGTTTCGTGTACGTATTTCCTGGGGTAGCTTTAGAGTTAGTCTTAAGCGAGGTTCGCAATTTATTCAGGGGTCAGAATTGAAATGTTTTCCATTTTGGTAGAAGCACACAATTTTTAATTGATTCACAAGGATTATAAACATGTATAGTTTATCTGTTTTGTGTTATCTCCACTTATGGAGTTTACGCGACGGCTTAAAACCGTTTATTTAGGTCAAAGGTTAATTTACCTCAACAGGGTCATATTAAAAAATGCTTAAATTCAGTGGAAATCAAGGGTCAATCAATTCGGGTTGACCGACGTCTTTCCACGACAACATTAGTTTCACGCTTTATATTCCGGTGTCGGCTATGGAGCCGGGACTCATGAATCCTAAAGGTCGGACCAAGGGGGTGAACCCATTCAAAACCAGTCCGGTCCAGTGGCTGGCGCTGACATTTTGAAAATATTGCACGGAATAATTATTAGTCTGGGTGCTTGTATACACACATATGTCAATTCGATACAAACAAATCCGGCAAAATATCAGTTTGTTTGCTGTTGGTTGCTATTGGTGGTTACATTTTGGTCCTACCGCATGTCCCCACAACGAATTAAATTACACGCCCAGTCTTCTTGCTTTACATCCCCCTCCGTCAACTGCCTACCTCTTTTTTCACCTCATCGAAGGGAAGGACGTCTTCTAACATCCGCCTCCCTCTACGTGAGGTATCTGAGCAAATTGACCCATGTGCACTATTATTACAATACCCTGGCCACCTCTAACACATACATCAATTTGTATCACTACCGATTAGTGGATATCAAAGGCGGCACCCACAGTATGTGGAGAAGCGGAGGCAGCCATGCTTTCTATTGTTGGTACTCTATGTTTTCTTTGTGGTCGGCAGAACATGCGAGACGATGAATTTATAAAGATGACGTAACGTTTTGCCTCTCTATCTATATAGAACCTCTTTGTGTCGGACCATATCTCCTTTCACACCGGTACTAAAATTCATAATTCGGTATCGCTAATCAAGATTGCTACCAGTATTAACCATTTTAAATGGTAACCGCTTGTGTGGAAGAATTATTTTTTAGACATACCCATTTTCAAAATTAATTTATTTTAATTAACTGGGAAATTTTCGAATAAAATCGTCGGCCGCGTTACATACGCGTACTATGCAAAAAAAAAAATTTTTAAGGTATCGATGTTATGGGTCTGCGTAGAATAGATTTTCGACAAATACGTCGTTATGTGATGTGGCAAATTTAACGCTTTGCAGAAACTTCATAATTAGTTTATGTATTTTACTAATTAGTCACTTTGAGATTTGGTGATTTTATAGAGTAGTACAAAATAACTTTATGCCAAATTTTCTCTAAATGTCCAAAATGTCGAATACGGCACTATGTGACGCGCCGATGAAATGCAATGCATATCTGTGGACCACACCACAAACAAACCTCTCTATTGAAGCCTGTATAGAAGATTCTAGTGACAAGTCACCGACGCTAGGCACCGATGCAATTCGCGCATGTGTAGTACATCGGGTGACTGACCTAAGTATACACACAAACCGAATGCAGTAAATATGTGTGTACATTGTACGTGTCATGCAAACATGCTTGACCGCGCCCACAAACACGGTTCCGCGCATATAATTATGACAGTAATCAATACTCCAATTTTCCATTTCCCAGTTCAAACTTGGTTCCACTGCCGAAAAACAGCCATCATTAAATGCCACCTTGCAATGATGACACTGTAGGTTCAGGAATGATCTAAGTAATACCGACACAGATAGTACATCTCACTAGTCACATTATATCGCGCATAGTCTACGATTATTTAGGAGTACTTTTTTCAACCCTCAATTTCCGGGATTGACTCATGGCGCAACGTTACTAACATAAAAAACAACACCAACACTCAACAACGGAAAGTCTTATTTAAATTCTGTTTTCAGCTTTCGATAGCTGAGACCATACCGGATTTTCCCATTATCATTGCGCATATAATTTTGACCACCTGAGGTTTAAAAGTCTCTCGAACGTCATGAACACACGTTGCAGAATTTCCAAGATCTCCCCAAGCTGTATCCCAAGTATGACGTCACCATTCAGTAATGAGAGTAATTAGCGGCGCTCTTCATTTGTTAATTGTATTGGAAGAGGTGTGTACGTGCACACTCTGCCATCAATGTCGCTAGCAATAGTGATCTGATTATAATTGAATATAAAACTTATATTAGGCTATTTATTGAAATCTGCTTCATTTTCTAGTAATTTCGGTGTAGAGGTAATAAGCAGGAGAGGAGGTAACACATAGGTGGACTTCTGTTTTTGGACTGGGGGTTCCATGGATCCTGTACTCTTTTAACCATGTTCCCATATGAATTTCTCAATGAAATTTATACCACACACGAATGGTATAAGACAATGGCAATTAAGCAATAAAAATTGTAAGTTAATTAGAAATTAGGGGCATTCGAATTCGGAACAAAGGGAACACACGTAGACACGATACCAATTCCGCAATATATATACATGTTGAATGATAAAGTTGTTAAAATGTTTTCTAGAAGATCCAATCTACCTATGCAAATATTGTCATTTTTACTATGTTATATTTTTGGCAGGCTGGCTGGGGACATGACGAAAGCAAAGTGATTGTAAAACTAGCAAAATTAATATGCGGGTCCCTAGGACCTGTAGTAATACCGGGACATCCTGTTTGACAAAACCCTACCACTGTCATTACGGAGGCGAGAACATGGAGAGACAAGTCATACAAAGGAGACAAATCAAGTGTATAGATGTAAGATAAAAGAAAACATATCACAGAGGTTCTAGAAAAGGTAAAAGTGGCTAAATAGAGATGGGCTGTGCATGTCTTAGAAGGCAAGATAACGGATGGACAAAAAAGATTACAGCACTGGTAAAGGAAGGAGAAGAAGGCAGAAGAGGAGGTGACGTGATGCCATAACAACATGGACAAGAATAACACAAGACAGAAGTAAAGGGAGGACACAGCCGGTGAGGTAAGGAGATGAGGTGAAGACCTGTTCTAGTCTTCTTCTTATCGTGTCAAAACAATGTGGTCCTCAAATATGATCCACCCAGAGATGAGTACAACCCCGGGTACAACGTCTGGCTGCTTCACTGAATTCCGCAAGGTCCTTGTTTGTGCATTGTTGCTCCAGCAGTGGGCAGACCAAGAGATGTTCCATTGTCTGTGTGCTGTTCCACAACCACAGTTAGTGTCCTGATATGCTTCCAGGTCGCCCCACTTCAGCAAAGAAACCTTAGATCTGCCAATTATGGTTCATCTGTCGAGGGAATTGTCATCCAGCCATGAGGAGTCAGCTCCAGGTGGGAGATGCTCACCAGGTGCAATACCAATAGATGTTACTTGGTTGATGGCAACTCTTAAGCTCCTTGGAGACTCTTTCAAGAGATTGGATTTTGCTTAAGAAACCTGTTCTAGTAATTCGCTACCAGTATAATACTTTACAAAATAGCAGTGGCTGTCACTGCTAAACCTCGTGCTTAATCTTATATAATGGTGTACTAATAATAGTATATGGTGTTGATTATTCTTTAAAATTTGAATAATAAAACCAGCTTAAGATATATATTTAAAATAACCCTGTACAATTAAACATAATAAACATTTTGCAATATTTACAGCCAAATACTGTTATTTTTTTAGCATTTTATGGCATTTTACCTTAACTTGCACCGCATTTCTTTTACAGTGTATGGCAAATAATTCAATAAAAGCGAACCCTCGATAAGCAGGTAAAAGTGTACTCGTTTCAATCAAGAATATTTCTAAGCCACTCTCTCTCTAGGCTGCTCACTCAACACAAAGTGCTCAAGCTATAGTCATTATTGTCATTCTTATCTGAGCTGACATTTTAAACTTTAATTATTGCACTACACGCCTTTTTTTAAGACAGTACTTGCATGATGGCGCAAAACATACTGACGCTGCTTTAAACAAGATAACGTTGCTGGTCAATACATTAAAAAAGTTTGTCTGAAGCCCGAAACATATTTCATGTTTGCTGTCCATGCCGTGAGCATAATGTAACGCCTCTACGTCAAAAAAATGGCCACCAAAGATGAAGGGTTGACTGAGAAAGGAAATGTGTCTAACCGCGCAAATAATGACGGGGAGAAAACACAGTCGTCGCTTAGAGCATTTCAAGTACACACATTAAAGGAAAACATACTATCTTTATCCAAATGACTGGAATATTTATTTTTAAGACAGCTATCTTTACGGAGGAACAAGCTAATGAACTATGTTGTGTAATTCCTTGCGTGTGCCATCCAACATGTCCGAAGTTGCTTTTCGTTTAATAAAAACACGCCTATTTCCTAATTAATGTTCATAAATTTCCCTACAGTATTTCATCATACTACTTTTATGGTTGAAGTAATTAAGTTAACAAAATAAACCACCCCAGAGCTAATACCTTAACCCTTTCGACACGGGCCAATTCTGTATACGTAATATAGCACATATGTCAGTGGCTTTATAGATGGCGGTACAAATGGCGTGAGTTCATTTGGGAAAAAGCCATCTAAAAAGAATATCAGCAAAGACTAGGCTTGTTTGGACTAATTTAGATGCATTTTTCATTCTTGATTCTAATATGCACTTGAAATTAAATAATTTTGACCTTTTGAAACAAAATTTGACAAATTTGACCGTCCGAGCGACGTAGTCGCTTGCCGTGTTCAAGAGGAATTAATTAAGTCCAAAGTAAGACTGGCTTAGCGTTAGCGGTCATGAAAGTAAAGGTTCGCACATACTTCACTGCATCTGCGTTGCGGTGAGTTTGCTTTGGCCAAACCGCAGTCTTTCCTCAACTACTTAATAATTTTACTAGATCTGGCATTACATTTGGCGGCATAAAGGTTATCGATAATTCGGCAACGCAACGCACATAACAGCTAGGTAATGAATGCCCTTAACCTTTTACTAATCATGTTCCAGTGGTGTTTTAATGATCCAGGTACCTCCTCCATTGCTCAACGCAGGCGGGTCGGGCAAAGTCTCCAATCAATTGCCTTCTACACGCGCCCATTTTTAAAGTACGGAGCCGTGGAATTGCTGTTAGGAATTTTTTTTTTTAATTTTTGGAAATATAAGATCTCGAGAAAATAATGTTCAGACCTAAAATTTTGTAACGAAGCATCATAGTCCCATGAAAATATCACTCTCATTTTGGGTAAATTTTATGGGTCCCCTGTTATCACCACTGCAGAAGGGTGTCCCCCTAAGAGGATTAGGTATTTTTTCCCCCCCCTCAAAAAGCTATCTGCCTATCTGCCCCATTCCAAAATGGCTGCCCGTGTTTTAAATGAAACCGCCATTATAATTCATTACAGATAGATATTTCCTCAATGATTAAAGCATATTAAGACATTTTTTGAATAGCGCTCCCAATTTTCAAATTTATATTTTTTGGCAGAGTATGTTGGGAATGTCTACGAAACTATACTGCAAACGAGAATTCTAACAAAATTCGTATTTATCATAAATACGCGATTTTGTAATTAAAATTTGGATCCCAGATTGGACTTAACGGCGGCGCTGGATGCTACGTTTATGTCCGTCCATGATGAACTAGTGCCCCCAAGAAAATAACCTCAACTTGACTTGCCTGAACCAATAAAACAAACTAATGGGTGTATATGGCGTTATTTCCCTTTTCACATTGGAAGAGGCCGTTTCCCCTCCAAGCAGCCGTTGAAATATTATCGGATCCCGATATAATTATTCTAATTACAAAATTCCTTGCGTTTGGTGACACATATACAGTTTCGAGCTTAACCATTCACAGGGTAATAGTTTACTAGCCCGTTACCAATGCAGCCGTGTAAAATCTCAAAATTTTTGAACAATTGAGGGCGCTCTTAAAAACTGTGCTATTTGCTTTAAAAAAAACGAATCAAGTGTTTATACCTTGATGATTGGACTTAAACATTTAGGCGTCCAAGATGGCCGTCGGAAGGAGACATGCTTTTGTCTAAATGAACGTAAGATTGGCAAATTGTTGGTATAATACCTGTGATAATTTGGGAGCTCCAAAAGGAATTCATGGCACATATTTTTGGCATCAGAGGCTCGTTTTCCCAAGATGCGATGATTATCTTCGCTTTTACGGAACGTAACTAGGAAGAAAGAACAGCTCTGATCATCTTTCTACGTTATAAACCACAACTTTCTAAGAATGACCCTAAATCATTTCCAAGTTAATATTAAAGATAAAGAGAATAGTTTTTCCAAATAATAAATTTTGGGCATTCTTTGTCCAAGAGAGCACTGCTACTAGCCGGTTATACTTCTTGGGTCATATAATGTGTTCAAAATGACTCTAATATTTCCCAGGAAGACAACAGCTCCTCCTATCAACTTTGATAAATAATCACAATGGGTGTGAACTGTATTTAAGGTGGTATACTCAGTGATGTTTTCGGTGTTTTCCCATAAAAATAACCACTATTTTTATGAGAAAGTTTTCCATTTATAGAATAAAAATTTAAATATGGTGGTCCAACTTTCTTTCGATGCAAATTAATTACTAATTTAACTACTTTTGTTTCTAACTTGTCCACCGGCCGCCTTTCTCTTTTTAATGCCGAGACCATCTTCCTTCACTGCGTCAACTCGCGTTGAGTGGTCTGCAATTGTTCAGAATTGCTGAGAAAATGTTTATCAAGTTTTACTTATGGTTCTTATAATGTCGAAAAAGATGTGTAGGGATGTTAGGTGATTAGGTCCCCTGAATGGCAAATGTCTAAATTGCTCACCTCTCTTTTTGGCTCTTAAATAATAAATCACCACATTCCTACCCCAACATTTCCCAATTGAAGTTCATTTACCAAAACATAGGCCTATCTCCTTCCGTTTGGAAATTCGGAGACATCCGAAAGGGAATTCGAACGATAAATCCGTGATTTTAGGTAATCATTTCTATTACGCATTACCATCCATGACAAACAAACTATGTAAACGGTACGATTAAAAAGCTGTTTTCAAATTATCACTGACTTTCCTTGTACCATTTTATTTCTGAGTCCAACCGGTGATTGACGTGCTCCATTTATATTGACGTACCGTATCTAAATTGCGGTCCATACAACCACTCATATTTGCGCCTTGAACGTTTATAGCCATTTTGACGTCCTGTGCCCTGTATTTCGTAATGAGTACAATCGGCAAGTTTATCATAAGCCATCTATTACCCGCCATTTTAAAGAACATGACAATCAAATTGACACCATTTCTCACACTATTTGATCGGGAAACATGATTGTTTGAAAATCATAACTTTGCCAATAATTAGATTATGTTGTTAAAAACAAATTCAAGGGGAAATTACCTTGTTAATTCTTAAATATTTAAATATAATTTGTAATACTTGCGGTCCAGTGTGTGTAGTATATTTTACCTGCTAAATGTAGTGTTACAAAGTGGGAAACTCCTCAATTTCCCTTGCCTCGCAAAATGCACAGGGTTCGGACCTGATCATTTATTGCACATCCGCCATTTTGGATTTTTTGACCAATATTTTTTTTATTTTTTGCTTTTTTTAAGTTTTTTATTTTTTTCTTTCAATTTTTTTTTTAGTTTTTAATTTAATCCTTATAAATTATCTTTCATATAAAAAACATGTCAATGGCTCTCTCCACTTATTTTTCTTCTGATGACTATTTTTGTGAGTACCTGAAAAACAATTCTCATAGCCGCCATCTTGGATTTTTCGCCAAATTTTTCTTAATCTGCAATTTTGGTTCATTTTGAAATCATGGACGAATTTTTCTTCACATTTTTCCGGCCCACAATTCTTTTATATAAGACAATTAAAATGCGTGTCCTCCAGTAACTCATTATCTCGACATTCACAGGGTTTCATGTACATAAGACGGGCTCGATCATTTTTAAAAAATTATAACTAAGTCGAAGACAGTTAAATGCTTGTCTTCGTCTTAGTTATAATTTTTTTTGAATAAATGAATCGAGCGTCTATGTACCGAAACCCTGTGAATGTCGAGATAATGAGTTACTGGAACTCAGTAATCAACATCTCGGGATGGGCCATAAGTGCTCATAGGTAACGACTTGCAGATGAGAGAAGTTTGGAGAGTAACATCGGGGAACACCATCTCTCTACTGCTCAATGTTCCCTCGACGTGCTATGACCTGAAATAGTAATAACGCACGTACAGGGACAAAAGCAGAGAAAAGCAAGAGAGGTAGGACGAAAATAAAAGAAGGGAGTGGAGGGAGAAGGGAATTGAAGGTAAAACTGGTGTATTTTTTAATGATTACATCCCAAGAAATTGAAGCGAGGTCTGCCCCCCTCACCTTTTGGATTCCGAGGCATTTGTACAAAAATTGTGTCACCAAGAAGTAGGTGCAAATATGAAAGGACCGTTACTTTCATCGGGTTATAGTGATCTACACCGTTCAAATGATGAGCGTTCCCCCTCCCCCTAACGTCTACCCTCTACGCCCCATGGCAAAGTAAATTGTATTTTCTTTCCAATCTTTCAGCGACACTCTAAATATATAGATGCATAAAGAGATACGCATCCAATGCAAGATGAAAGATACTGGAAGATGAGATGGGGCAGAGGTTGTCAAAATGTAAGCAGTGCACTTCAAGAGTCAATTTCGATGTAGACCTATCATTGCAGTTGATGATTCAGGCCCCACTTGACGTGACTAAGAATGCTAAAGGTTATTTTGAAATACTTTTAAGGGATGAATCGGTTATCTAAAAACCACTTGTGGAGCGCACTGAAGGTGAGAAATATGAGGTACATAACGGCAATACACATTTCACGTATTGAAATTATCACATTGGAGATGGATCATACACACTGTTTTTTGGAAAAAAAATTTAATTTTTTCTACTCCAACTTAGTACTGTAAAACCTGTGGCTCTTAGACTAATTATGACTCAAATACTGCATATTTAATGTTTAGAGCAGTGATTTATAGGTATCAATAATACCAATTCATACATTGCAACTACAGACATTATCGCCGTTTATATTTTTTAAAATTAAATACAAGTATATCTAGGGTAGCCGATAATAAAGGGTGGTATTCAGTTGACTTCTCCGTTCATTCTCATATTTCCTGTAGAATGAAAGGATTTCAAAAAATCCTATCGTGTTGGCATGAAATGTTTATCTTCCTAAAGGGCATATTGTGGATCATGTTTAAGATCGGGTGGTGGGAGGAAGTAGGAAGCTGCATATTTTTGCATAGATGCATGCATCCTCCCATTAGCCAAATTAGTATGGAGGGGAATGTGAACCGTCCTATATCTTGGAATGTTAAAACATGGCTCAAGGCAAAGAAAACATTTTAAGATGTTAGGCCGGCTTATTGCAACAGACAATCTGCTAATAAGGCGTGGAAAAAAACAATGGATTGCAATCTTTTTTGTAATGTAGGGCTCGTGTCACCAATAATCGGGTTAAAGGGTTACTTTCTTCTAGAGTTAACAATATACGCTTTTAAACATTACGACCGTAAGAATCCTCAATGAAGGCATGGTGAGACCTGTAATTCATTTAAGGCGACAACGTAATCACATGAATAGACTAAATTGGTTGAGTCTCGTCTCGATTCCTAAAGATTCAGGGTGGTGTCACATGCTGTATCTGTGTAACCAATTGCACAATACAGCTTAATAAGCACAACACTAGGAGATTTGAACGGCCTTTAAACTAAGTGAAAAGCCCTGATAATCATTGTCCCTTGTTGACTGGACACATGTTATTAGTACAGAGGACCCAGAGCAGCCTACAACCATTCATCTCAAATTCTCTCAACTCCTGAACATCTCCTGTCCAATTACAAATAAAAAAAAAAAACTAGAAAAACCCCCCAATTTTAAAAAGGGGGAAATTAAAATTTAATAAAATGAATACAATCAAGATAAATTATATAAAGAGATATTCTAAACCAAGTTGGTGATAATAAAAAATATACCAATATGGAACTACGTAAATTCTTCTTTAATTGCGAGTAGTAAAAATCTACATAACCATAAAAGGAAAACAATATAAGTAATACTAAGGAATGTGGAAAACGTTAAACAATTTATTGGGCCGAAAAGGAAAGCAAAGCTCTTGATTTTTTAACATCGCGAGGTGAAAGGGATCACTGACAATGGAGTCCATAGCTGAAAACATTTTTTAACAACTTGCAAATATAGGTAATTACTCTTGCCAACAAAAATACCTGAAAACCATCAATGGATTTACAAAACTCCCTGACAGCATACAATAACCAATACTCTGTTCCTATATCCAACTTCTTCTGATGAACTTATAAAATTAACAGCCCGAAATTACAAAATAGAATAGCAAAGCATCTGAGGGGACCATTAGCAACAACCTTCTAAACCAGTATTCCAATCCCTAGTATGTTTTTATCACACATTTTTAATATTTCTCTACTTTGGAATTGTTCCAACCAATTAAAACAGGCAACTGTTATACACCATATTCAAAGCAGGCGACAAACACGATTTTTCTAACTATAGGACCCATTTCAATTCTTCCATCCATTTCGAAACTTCGGAAAAGGTCGTCTATATTCGGATATATAACTTATAACAAAATACAGTCTTCTCACCCCTCATTCAATTTGGCTTTAGGCCTATAAACGATCTACGCATATGGCAATAATGAACTCTATTGCCAAATAGATGAGAATCGTGGATTAATAAACTCTTACCGTGGGATTATTTTAGATCTTGCAAGGCTTTTTCGATCCCCTAAATCATGGACATCTTCTTTACAAGTTAAATAAGGTATGGTATCCGGGGTCTGCTAATGACTGGAGATAAGGGGGGGGGGGGGGGGGGGGAACTTTTTTACTAGCTAAAGAAAACAAAGGGTTGTGTAATAACACCTTCTCTGAACCAGCAACCATACTTGTGGAGTTCCTCAAGACTCTCCTTGGGCCCTTTGTTCCTCTATACATTAAGACCTTCCACTGTGTTCTGAAATACCACACTTTTATATTATTGGCAGACGACACAAATAGGACTTTTTTCAATCCCAATTCTAAACACTTGACACAAAATAGTAAATAAAGAACTTGATATTATTTTCAAACTGGTTTTTTAAATTAAAACAAATTATCGCTGAATATAAAAAAGACCAACTATATGATTTTAAAAATAAATATAATAATAAGCCAGAAATTAAAATAGATGTTAAAATTAGCAATTCTGATTCAGCAATACTAATACAAAATTCCTTGGTATCCTTAATTGAACCACATTATCCTGGAATTTCCCCATAACCAGCACCCATTCCAAAATCATTGCTAGATATAACGGGTTATCCGCAAAGTTAGACAATTCTTCCTCAAAGCTCACTTCTTACATATATAAGTCACTTAGATTACCTTATATATACTATGGAGCCATAGCTGGGCTGATGCTAATAATGCTGGTCTGGACTCACTTTTCTCCAGAAAAGAGTTATAAGGACATGTACTAACTCCATGTGCGGCCCACACAGACCCTATTTCTATGCCAAAAACGTTGAAGGTTAATGATATTTATAAACTCAGCTGCCACGTTCATGTATCAAATACACGATAACCTTCTACCGGACGACCTATTGGTCAGGATTTTTTAACTTTTATTACTATACTACCATATGAGACCAGGCAAGACCAAACCCCCGTGTAAAACCTTTACTACGTATTGCTAATAATTACCATGAGTTCAAGGCCTCTACTATGGGCTTAAATCTCTTCTTAATAAAAAATTCCCCACATTTATCTTCCTTCAAAATAATATGAAAAAGAGTCTCACAATTGATATAGGTGTCTCACATCCTAATTTTCTGTCTTTTACTCTGCTTGTACTTTAGTATCCGTGGAATTTGACGGTCGGTTTGTCTTTGTCTTTGTCCAATGTAATTTGTTCGTATTGTCTGTCATGTCTTTTTTGGTCTGATTTCGCCTAATCTCTTTTTGTCCGGTCTTTGTGTAGTAACAAGTAAGTTAGGTGAGGTACTGCATTTTCACGCTTAGAGTTTAGCAGTGACCTCGTTCTCACTATTTTCTAATTATTATTATCATATACATGATAATAGATTTCTATGTGCAAATCATTTTTATGGGACTGAATTTCATATTTTGTTAGGTCATTGGTTGATGGGATTGATGTGATGGAACAAAAAATAAATTGATTGACTTGATTGAGATTGACGCTTTACACGTTATTCGATGATGTAAAGTTGCCCTTGGTCAACTCGAGCAGAAAGAAGGTTTCGATGGCGTAGCTTGAGCAATTCTATTGGGCGTATCATGTTGTCGCTCATTTGATTGAGGATATATGTAGGTTGTTTTTTCAAGGCGAATCTAGAGGTTGTCAATGTGGGGGGGGCAAAAAATACTTTATCAACCAACACGTTGTTGTGGTTCTCGCAATCATTAATCGAGTACAACCTTCATGGTAGTAGAATTACGTATGCTAATCTAATAGAAGATAAAACCCATAATCCTACTTGACTAAAGATTTATGAGAAAGAAGAAATTCTGATTGACGATTATACGCAGTTTTTATCCTTCATTCGACTTCCACCATGACTATTGAAGATCACCTGATAACGTTAGATTAATATTTGTCCACCTCTACTTTCATGTACTTAGCTATAAAAATACAGCGAATCTGTGGTTAACATGAATTTATCAATTTACTTAAGTTTCGGGCAACTCAATTTCTAGTTTGAGATACGTTTGGGTATATGGTGCTTGCTATCTTTAGCAAGGGTTTTCCCTGTATGTATTTTTAAATCATACATCTGTCTACTCATAACTTGAGAATCCCATAACATGAGCAAACAGCAGGAATTTCCCTTTACGAGCGTAGGATTTTTCACTAAAAATGCAACAAAAGTAATTTTTTGTTCATCTATTATCTTACAAAATTCAGGATACAATAGCACTAGTGTTGTGTTAGATTGTGTACCTTATGTTCTCGAAGCCGTCCTCTCACAGTTCGCCATTTGAAATGCTGATATGCCTCTAAACTTCTTTACTTCACACATTTACAGGAATTTCTTCAAAGTTTGTGATGAGAGACATGGATGGTCTTGTAATTACATACAGTCTGTGATCAAGACTAGCGCTTTACACAGCCCATGTAGTCCAAGTTATTTTACAAAATCAACAACTTGGTCTGATTGGATCTCTGCTTAACCAGCAGGTCTATGTATGTTGAGGGTAGGACATTATCCAAATGGTTTCCAACACGATCGTATTTTAAGAATTTTTTTCAAAGAATTTTGATTATTTTGTATGTTAAAAATGTCTTTATATGTTTGTTCAAACGTGTAGTTTAGTCTTTTCAGCCACATTGCTATTTCTCGGAAACATTTATTACCCAAAACAAAACCTGGATCACTATTTTACATGAACGCAAATTTTAAAGATTTCAAATACTTACCACATTATTTTAGAGTTTTTAGAGTATTTTAGAGTGTTTATATCCCAGCGTAGATTAAAGGTCGAACCTTTACGCTAGGTTAAAGGTTTTTTGGCGGTTCCGATCGTCTTTGGCACCCCCCCTATTTACCCGGAAGTAGTATCGATTTTGATATCAGATAAAAGGCCGTATGTTTCTCATTGCGTCCTGAAATTTGAGCCCTCCAATCCCTTTCATTCCCCAAGAATAACAAAGAAACCGCCGTTTTAGTGGTTAACCACTTATTATTAGCACGTATTGAATAGGGCTTTGCACAGCATTATTGCTTCTTCCATGAAAACCGCAAGTTGTTTCCCACGGTTAATTGGATGGGGGTGTTTGTGCAGGACCAGGCTTCATATCAGTGATAACACACTAAACATAAATGAACAAGCTCCTTTAATCACCACTAACGCACCGTAGTCTATGGAAAAACGGGCAACTGTGACTGACATGTTTCTTTCATATTAAACTCTCAAGTGGAATAGACCATATTACGACAAAGTACAAGCTAAATAACTACATTTTCAACATATGGTGCCCTATAAACATGAATCCACTAAACGCAAATTGCATCATAACGCCCAGCACGCGATGCTCTGTTATAAAATATTATAAATTTAGACACTCAGATATATTTCTTTCCCTTTGTTTTGGCTTAGAGATCCCTTAAAGTATTTGGCATTTGATTGCTTGTATTCCAATATTCGCAAAATATCGTATATATTTGCTCGAATACAATTTTGTAAATTTCACAATGTTTATAACCACGAAAAGTATGACCTCATCTTAATCCTTTCAGATAGGAATATTTTTTTTATTTTTTGCAAAATCAGGGCATTCATTTTTTAGGGACACCCGTATGTGAAATCTCTCGTTGCACCTTTAATAGAACACATCTTGAACATAAGTAGGATTTTTAATTGCTTTTGATGGATAATATTAAAACGTATTTTTTTAATAAACAATACATTATAATACATTGTATCTAAATGACTGGTTACGTTTCTAATGCAATTTGTTATCCATACTTAGAAGGCAGCGACAAAAAATAAAAATAGAAGAGCATCTATGGTGTTTGCTCATTTCGAGTGTTGTAATTTTCACTAGTCAAAACCAACTTGGGAAGGTCTTGCAGAAGCTTCTCGACAATCACGTGTGACGCTAAATTTCTTTTCAACTTGTAACAGATATACTATCTACCCTTATCACACTTTCGAATCTTGATAGATATGTTATTTAGAGGTTAGTCTTGAAGCATTGGATTTGTATCAGTATCATGTTTTGCCGATACAGCTTAAATGCAGTGGATCGAAGTTAGGTTTTCCAACCAAGCTAGAACTCATTGAATCTGTTTATCTATCTACAGGGTAAGTCAGAATGATTTGAACCCATGTTATCCATTTTGGTTGCAAATAGATTATACTAAAAGAACAGCCTTTCATATGAATATTTATAATCTTATCTTTCACATAATATTTAATTTTTGATTAGTGACTGTGGTGAGGAGTTAACATGGTTAAATGTGTCAATAATGTGTTTAATAATTAAGTCCCCGTGACTATTTATATTTTTTATGTTCCGGAATCTCGTTGATGCCAAGGTCAAAAATACCTTTTAAACAGAAACAAGTGATATAATTTATTTTATTTTGGTTAGTTAAAGACTGACTCAGAGATTTCCAGATGAGGGCGCCCTCAATTTTCAAACAAATCACATTTTGTTATAAAATTCCGGATCCGTAATCTGTGTAATACACAGTATTTAATATACTATACAAAAATGTTTACTGCATCAAAACGAAAATTCCGATTCATCTCAAATTTTGGTATTAGGCACTTTAGGTGACTATCGTTATTTCTAGATGACAATTTTTAAATTAATACGCCAAAAAGTCATATCTCAAAATCTCTGAGTCAGCTTTAAAAACGATTGTTTCAAGAATTTAGAATGTCCAAAACAATGACAATAATAATATACTTAAGAATATCCTTGTCAATACAAATACTTATGTCCACTCAGATGTGACGATTTATGTCCAGAATTAAAAGAAGCGTTGCAGATCAACGATGATATGTCTTCGCCACGACGATTTTAAAAAGAAAGCTAGCAACTACCAGCTTAAATGTTCCACGATAATAAATCCTTGGAAATCTCTTCTTCAATAAATAATAATTTATCGGAGCAGTCCTGCATTCTTTGCTCGTCCCTTTCATTAAAATAAGGTGATAGATATAAATAAAACTTTCACTATATATATATGCCCAAACTACCAGCCTATAACACATCTCATTGATACTTATTTTGATTGCTACTTATTCTTTTATATTGATAAAATTTGGGTCGAGATCTATCTGTCCGTCCGTCTGTCTATCCGTGCTAACTGAGGAATACTTGTATGACCCCATTTCTTATGTGTGCTTTAATATATTTCCGTCATAAATTTTATTGTGTCTAATTATATTTAATAATAAAACATTAATTTTAATTAAGAAAAGTCACATACGTTCATTTGTCTGTCCGTCTATCTGTCTATCTATCTTTTTGTCTGATATCTTAATGGTAAATAAGTGATTTGTAAAACGTGTTGGAATCTTATGGATTCGTTAAATGAAGACGTCATAATTATTTTTGGAATAAATATAATACCAAATTTCAAACCTCTAACTGTAATTCCTGCAAAATATTCCAAAAGCTGTAAAATTACCATCGCATTTAAAGAATGAAAGTGGTATTTTATATTTAAATAGGTTGATCAATTTGGAATGACAGACCACCGCATTGCTTTTTCTTTAACAAAGGACTATTGTTTTAAAAATCAGCTAATTTTATCCATTGGAATTCTAACATAGGTTAGAACAATAAATGGTTCGTCTCTGGGTGGATACAAAGAAGTGGAGTTACCTTTCCTCAGGGCAGTCGGTACACATGACTATTAAAATGTCATGAAAACAGGACACCGGTAAAACAATCATACACATCACATAGGTTAGTCCATTCACTAGACTTTCCAGTTTAAGTGACCATTGAAATTAAAAATAACATAGAGCCTTGGTTCGCCATAAATTAAAAAAAAATCTGATTTCATAATTTTGACCATTTCTCTACGTACTACAGATCTTTATGTCTAGCTGTGATACTCTCTTGATATTACAGGACCTTGTCCATTACACCATCGACTGTTAACACTCGGACAGAAGCTACAGGGTGAGTCAAAAAAACTTGACCCTGATTGTGTCCGCCATTTTGAATTTTCAAGTAACATATATCTAACATATGTGGTATCATCTGAAAGCTTATTTCATTATCTTTAATTTGCCGCAAAAGATAATTCCAATCGGTTTTATGTATAGTCCGAGTTACAGTCGTTTGAATCAAGTAGGCGGTTTTCTGCTCTGTCCACGGATTCACATTAAAATGAACGGTGTTCAGGGAATGAAATCAAGTGTCCAGAAGAAAATCGGGCCATTTATTGACTGCAGGATAAATGTGACGCTATTTAACCCCACAAAATTCAGTCACAATTTACCATCGATGCCTTCTTACCGTTTCTACGTCCTCATCGCTCATAACAATCATTTGAAAAATAAAATAACTTGATACACGTATTAGTTTGTGGAGGAGTTGAATAAATCATACCATATTAAGGAACAGGCATCAGTGACAACCTCTTGAGGTTGAAAGTATTGGCTATTATTTGTAGACCAAAATAAACAACATCTTGAAAAATGTGTTTCAAATGAATTTTACCATTATCACTGGCTTTTGCACCATTAGGATACCACTTTATTTGACATAAACATTGACATAAATTTATCATCATTTGGGGAGGCATTTGCATAGTTTAACGCCGTGCATTCTAATGGGAATCCGTGGATAGGGGGAAAAGCGGACTACTTGATTCAAAAGACTGTAGCTCGGCCTATACTCAACCGATTGGAATTATCTTTGCAGCAATTAAAGATAATGAAATAAGCTTTCCGGTGATATCACATATGTTAAATATATGTTATTTAAAAACTCAAAATGGCGGACACAATCCGACTCACCCTGTATTAAAGCGCGCTTGTAAATGCCATATATTACACATTTCAATACACCAATGCCTTTGTGTATTCACGAAGAAACATTGAGAGTCACTAATGAATATTGGTTGAGTGTTTCTCGTTTGTCAATGCCATGTTAAAGTCTTTCTGAACCAAGGCTAATTAGTTTTAAACACTATTAACAAATCTGAACGAGTGTCCACAATGGGGAATTATGCAAATGGTCCTCCTTCAATGCATATCGTATCGTTTATGTACTTGGGACGTGTACTTTCAAGGTAAGGGAAGTTTTGCCTTGTCATCTTCTAAGCACAGGTTTTAAAAGGGAAGCTGGCCATTCTAAACCCGAACCATGTATGAAATGCATATAGAGAGAGCCGCCCGTTTCTTTTACAGAAATGATAACTTAACCGAGCGATACTCGAAGCTAACAAAGATCGATTTTATTAGTAACAAGATTAACCCGGTTTAACTAACTATTTTGCCAATACTTTAATTGGAAACTAGATACAGAGTTCATAATTTTTTTGATTGTGAACAGGGTCAGAGAAACTTCAGAAAAAAAAAACAATTAGAGAATTTAGCAATACATTTCGGAAGTTGACTGTAAACATGACCTACATTTACCAATTAAAATATTTACACCACTTGAAGAAATAAATTGATGTCATTGCTGGATAACAAATAAGAAAAATCGAATTAAAAGTGAAGATCATAGAAGTGTAAAAGTTAACATTTTTATTCAATTAAATTAGTGAAGAGTCATCCATAAAGTACATAAGTCCATTTTTGACAGGTTGAGATACGATCTTCCATATTGTTTCTAGAGAAGGCAAACGAAAATTGTAATATTGAAACTTCACAGATATAAGCCTATACATATTAGCAATAGAAATCGTGTGACACATTAACTAAATAAATATAATTGCACTCAGATTGAAACAACAGCTTTTATTCTGAAATTTAATATAGATACTATTGATGTTTATCGATATTTAGAATGAATTTGAAAGACTGATAATGTGTTATATACCTTATTTGTGGAATTTCAAAGATATTTAAAATTTGACCTCATTTTGCTACATGTTCTTAAGCTCTCAGGCTATAAAAGTAGCCAACCATTAAGCCTTCTTTCGAGAAATCCGCCCTAAATGGCTTTATTTTTAAATCATTAGATTGAATGAATCAAAACGTTTGATTTGTGCTGGTACTAAAATCCATAATTAGTCAATGCCATTCTGATTTGATCAAGAATAAACATTCATTTTATCCTATATATGTGAGCAATTCAATTATACATGTACTACGTTGTCACTTTTAAAATACATTAATTGACCAAGTGAAGTAGTGATTCTTAGATTTCGTAAAACAGGCGATCAAAATCCTCTATGGAAACGCCTTATTCCAGTTTATTACTTTTAAAATGTAAGATGACGAGTTTGATAGGAGCTGCAGATATCTGCAGATTAGCTGCAACTAATCCCTAACTTATTAAAAAAGTCCATGGTATGTAGATTTTCAGATAAATTGCTAGATATACGACAATCTTGGCCCTGCCCTTTTCTTGTACGTAAATGTGGAATTCACCTCAATTTTATTTACGTACATGTATACTGAGTGCGTAAAAGAAAGAAGGCCTTGATGCTCCATTAAGCAGATGCATCGCGTTCGAAGAACTTTAATTTTTTATATTAATATTCCTAGTTAAAGGCTTTAAATAATGCAACCATAAAAATATGCTTTATATAATTTGAAGCTATTAGCCACAGCTAAGTATTACATCATAAAAATATATCGTAACCATGTCGCAAATTTGCACTCTTTAACCTGGTATACATGTAGAGCGTTTATCTCCAGAAAAAAATAGAGCTCAATTGCCTGTAAGCTTGTTACTGATACTGTCCCAATCGCCGGGTCATTATCAATTAGAGATGTTATTTCGATCCTCGCTGCGTCTCGGACGTTGGTTTTTACTCGTTCAGAATGATTTAATATCTTGGAGCATTCATTAAGGTGTACAACACGAAACACAAGAAAAAACAGCAAAAAAAAAAAAAAAAAAAAAAACAGCATTCATTAGAACATCCCTGATACAAGCGACACACACCGTGAGTATATTAACAGAAACAAACTTCCCTTTGTTGACGCGTGTTTGACGAGTAAAATCACTAGGTGAGAGTATCTTTAACAATCGCGTAACTACTCGTAATACAAAAGCATAGCATGTATTTCAACCATAAGAAATATATATGACACATTTCATGAGCAAGATATGATTTAAGAAAACAGAAACGACGAGTTAGAAATGCTTTCAAACGGTCATTTATAACGATTATTAGTGGCAAATGTGAAACTTAAAAAGCGGTCTCATAGACCTACAGCCTTTATTACGAAATTAATATTGCCAAAATATAGTACATGATTTCTATTTATCCTCATGATGTGCCTTTTACTGCTAACATTGAAAATAATTGACGTTATACAAAGAAGATCATGTTTTACGAGATTATTTTATTCAACATCACTACTGAACCCTCACATAATATATAGTATATACAACAATTTGCGTGTTATGCTGTAAGCTTCCTCCGTGGCGCAGCGGTCTAAGCCATACACATTATTGATTTTACTTTTGGATGTTGTTGTCTTTTCGAGCCCGGCTGTGGCCCACTACTTTCAGCATATTATGCTATTATTGAGTTCTGGTGATCATTATCTTTAATTTGGGGTATGTAGGCTAACAGTCACCCTGACGATAGAAACGGAATGAAAGTATAATAAATATAAAATTGTACAAGGAGGTTGAAACATTTTTAGGCATTTGATATTGGGTGTTTAGAGATTTTAAACCAAGCATTTAGAGATTTGACATGTTTGATACCTAAACACTAATTTGCACCACGTTTCTAAACTCTGTTTTTGCAGTGTTGTGATAGAATTGCTACGTGTCCTCTTAGTAAAATACGACTTACTAAACTAAATGCAAACTCATTCTTTTCTTTTAAAATGTAAAATAGTAGTGTAATATCACCAAAGGTACAAAAATACATTTCCACAATTTTATGCTCTTTTTAATTCTATTTTTGTGAAAAAGGCCCAAAAATTGCAGAAACTTTCAAATCTGAATATCTCAGTAACTGAAGAAGAAGATAAAACGTCAAAAAAGCACTAAAAGTTTTATGTTCCAATTATATTAATTTATATAAAATCTCAATTTTGATAGCCCATGGCCATGGACTTTAAGTTCTTCATATTTTATTATCTATGTTAAGAGCAGTATAGACAACCAAATCAATTACCTGAATATACCGAGAAAAAAACTGGACTCCAAAAACTGTAATTAGAAACATTGTTCAATACTTCCCAAAACACTTTGCTTTACTTAAACAACACATTACGTATATGGAATAATCACACACATTCAACAACTAAAGTGTATTTATAACTGTTCATGGAAACAGGATTTTCTTGCAAATTGACCAACTGCAATTTGCACAGCTATTCGAAGTTCACATAAATCTACCAACAAGACGTTGGCAACGTACAAAGCCACCAAGTTTTTAAAAAAAGAGTACGAGCCATATAAAGTTAATAAATGTAAAGAGAGCACCAAGTATACTCAAGTGCGTCTGCCCCATTGGCAAACTTGGTCCCATTTCTTCTGCAATGCAAAAGAAAATGCATGCCCGTTTTCCCACCGTCAACCTCCACACAGCCTAAATATATAGTTTTAAATGCTAGAGGTGCTGATGTAATAATATTGAGTTCAAAAGAGCTTCTCTTCATGTCAGGTAACCAGAGCAGCGGGAACCTTCCTATGGCGTTTAGTACTGTTCTTCCTACCATAGTATCTCACAGAAAGACTAGTACAAAAACGTACCCAGAAACATACATGAACTCTACCACAGAACTCATAACCAACATGCCTTTCAGAACAGTCGACTATCGGAACACATTTTCGACGGGAAAAGAATTGCGCCACGTGGATGCTGTTACAACGAGATTGGACTTTATTCCGTATATTGAATACATAGTTCCAACGGATCTGCACTCGAACGGTCTCTGAATCGTTGAATCAAAACCAACAAGAAATCAAACAAACAAACAAAAACTAAGCAATATCAACTTGGACAAACTCACTGCCAATATAACCTTAAGCAAGAAAGGGCTGCGTTTGCAATTATTTAAATCAATAATTTGGTCTGATGATGATGATGGTTGCTTTAATGAATTACCATGAATGTTCTAAAAAAAAGAGAATTCGGAATAGAAGAAATGGGACCAAGTTTGCCAATGGGGCAGACGCACTTGAGTGCACTTGGTGCTCTCTTTACATTTATTAACTTTATATGGCTCGTACTCTTTGGTGGCTTTTTACGTTGCCAACGTCTTTTTGGTAGATAAGTATTACCTACATGATTAAATATGCTACTTTGCTATCCTTGTCCCACTTTTCTGAGGCCATGGCAATATAGTTTTTGGATATAATAGCGTAAATAAATAGTGAATTTTAACGGTACAAATCGTTTAAAGACAGGGCATATAAAGGGGGTAGTAGGCACCTAGTTTTAGAATGATTTCATATCTGGGAGTATTCATTGAGGTGTACGAGATAAGTATTACCTACATGATTAAATATTCTAGTTTGATATCTTTATCCAACTTCCCTGATGCCACGCGTACGTCAATATAGTTTTTGGATATTGCGTAAGTAAAAAGTGGATTTTATACATACAAATCTTCTAAAGATAGGGTATGGGGGCGGTAGTAGGCAAGGCCGGTAGGGTGTGTGACACCCCCCCTTTACAAAATTCTGTACCTCCCCCATAAAATCCTATAATGCGAGAGCGTACACAATTTTTAAAGCATAGACCCTTAAGAGTTTCACCTTCACCTAGGATCATCATATCTTGTGTTGCATTTAACACTTTTTATCTCCATACCAGCTCAATATTTAGGGTTTACATTTCATTTCAGGGCTTACATTTCCATTATATGTATGCTTTGCTTGTTTTGTATCTTTATGCACAGGTCCTCGGAAAAACTTCATAGAAAGAAGGCGGTTTACAAATGTTATTATTATTATTATTATCATATATTTATAAAATAGATAAAAAACCTCAAAAACAAAACAAAAACAAACAAATTACGCATGAATCAGTGACCTGTATGATGTCTGTTTTCCCCAAGTTGATTCATGTACAATTTATTGAAGTGAATGAAAACTATTCGGCAGCTTATCTGCCTTTCTCATGTACGTTTCATCCTTGGAAGGGCCCCACTTCCTTAGTTCCGCACCGACAGGGTAATCCTAATGATGACAGTGTTATATGTTTGAACAGATTGGCAATCATGTGCACCATTATTAAAATGGAGCATTCCTTATCAAACTATACAAAGGCACAAAAGTGAGCAAAATGAGTTCTTGCTTTTATATAGATTTTAGATTTTTTATAGAGTATAGATTATACAATAGTCATTTACGGATTTCAAAGGGTTCTTTTTAGCACCACAAACTTTTAAAGGAACATATGAAAGCAGCTGTTAGAGTGATGTCCAGCCAATATAGCCGACATTTTGTAAGACATCTCGAGTAGAAAAGGTTTGAGTGATTAAATCTGTAGGCAGCCTGACAGGAACCCCTGAAACGACTTAAAGATGGGGGTTGAGACAAAGATTACACAGTGGGTAAATTTTTAAATTCATCCAATCCTGCTTAACAGTATCCCGCGTTTTCGTCTACCGTACGGATTCCAAAAAGGTATAGTTTGTACTATCCTCAGTGTTATGTCAATTAAAACAAATCAATAAAAGGGTCAATTTCAGTTGTACAGGATTATGGTTGGACAAATAACGTGGCATAATTTTCAACATGATTGGATCAATTGCTACAAATGTTGATCTGCTAGCTCCCGCGGTAATACATTGCAAATGGAGACCTTTTCCCTGTTCTTCTAATCATGCCATATTTCAAGAGCTAAAGTTTGCTCCATTCTCGATTATCCTGGTTGTAATCCAGCATACCGTATTGGAATGTATGCGCGAGGAGTCAGGCCAGAATGACACGTTTGCAATCTTCTACAGAAGCTTGACAAAAGCATTCCGAATAGTGATTATGTTGTCTAACCGAATCACGTGGAATATTGACCATTAATCTGAGGATTTGTGCTTCGCCATTAAAATATCAATCCCCCAGACATATTTTCATTCAGCATAAATCGGAAGATTTCTTTCATCATTGTAAGAAAATTAAAGTGTCGTGCCGAGCAAGCTCGTGAGCGGAGTGACCATCTCCCTTTCCTTAGCGCTTGGGCCAGACTCCTCCGTATATATATATTGCTGTTTGGGTTCGCTACTCCTCCCGCACAACGAGTCTGTTACCTTCCCAGCATTGAATAATGCTGATACCCATTTATACACCTGGGTGGAGAGGAGTAATTGAGGTAAAGTGGCTTACTCAAGGGCACAACACGTCGGCCGCAGCGGGGCTCGAACCCACGACCTTTGGAGTGTGAGGCGTGGTCAAAGGGGTGTGGTCAAAAAGTCACCAAAATATTATATCAATAAATTAACAGAATAACAGCTGTTACAGTGACAGATGTGGTATTTGTCTATCACCACAAAAGACAAGAACCTAGAAGTGATCAGTGAATATAAATTTCAGTTAGCAAATACCCGTATGGAAAATATCCACAGATTTACTACACTTGCTACAAGTTTATATTACACTTCAAATTACAGGTACAAAAAGTTATTACACATTAAGAATGCTTACATGTTCTAGAAAAAAAAAACAACAACAGAAAAATAAAATGAATTACGCTCTATGTCCAAGAATGACAAAATGTTTTGTCTAGAAACATCAGAAATTACAAATAAAATATCAAAGAAAAAACGAAGATTCTCGTGAAACCATAATTATTCACAAAGTTAAAAACCTCAGGTCCCAGGGTGATACAGCGAACACGGAAATGATAGTGTTCGCTCGTAAAGATTATTAATAGTAGCGACGGTGTGTTTGTATTTTCCCGGGAAACTACAGTGGGTAAGACCAACTCGCAGAGTATACGCTAGTCGCATAGCACCTTGTGATATCAACATGCGCTTCACGCGTCGTTTAAAAAAAAAATGTCACTCAAACAAGCCACTTGTCGAATACAAGCGTTATTAAATTTTAATGAGGATATAAATAAAAGAACAATTATCTAGATTCTATAGCGGAAATCAAGTACAAGTTTAAGCTGTATTGTAAATAAATAATGCACAAAATCTTATCTCGAAAACACATAATAATCGAGGCATTAAGCCCACGCCTTGAAAACGCTCATAGGCCCATGTTTGTGCCTCATCTATAAGCGCCATCCGTCGGTCTTGTAATGGTAGATTTTCTTTTGACCAATCGCAACGTTTCTTTATGGACGTATATAGATATACTTTAATGACAAAGTGAATAATGTCATCGGATACTTGGTGTTATTTCACAGTGTAATCATGCACACATACACACACACACACACGCACACACACACACACACACACACACACACCCACCCATACACACACACACACACACCCGCGCGCGCGCGCACGCGCGCGCGGTGCTTCGCAGCATATGGAACAACATTATGTACACAACCCTGCCAATACCTTACCTGTTCACGTCCAGCTTTAAAATTAAAAACACATTAAAGCAATAATAGCACATTTTTTTGAAGAGAGCCCCCAATTTTTCAAAAACATTGAGATTTTTACACGGTTGCATTGGTAACTGGCTAGTAAACTAGAATGGTTAAGCTCGTAAATGTCTATGTGTCGCAAACGAAGGAGTTTTGTAATTAGAATAATTAATGTCGGAGATATCCGATAATAATTCAACGGCTGCTGGAAACGGCCTTCCAATATGAAATAGCTGGGAAATAGCGCCACGTACGAACCTACGCTCATCTGTTGTTACAGGAAAGTAAAGTTAGAAGTCATTTTCTTGAGGTGGCATTATTTCATCATGGACGGACATAAACTTAACATTTCCAGCTCTTTACAAAATCGCTTATTTTTTATGATAAATATGCATTTTTAGCATTCTTGTTCGCATGTGTAGTTTCCTAGACAATTACCAATATAACTGTGCAAAAATATCAAATTTTGAAAATTGGGGGCCCTCTTCAAAAAATGTGCTGTTATTGCTTTAATTTCTTTTAATAACTTTAATTAACAAGTTGTGTTTCTTCAAAAATATATCACTCAAACAAGCTACTAGTCGATCACAAGCGTTGTTAATTTGAATGACAGTATAAATAAAAGAACAATGATCTAGATTCTAAATCGGAAATTAAGTACAAATTTAAGCTGAATTGTAAATAAATAATGCACAAAATCTTATCTCGAAACATAATAATCGAGGCCTAAGCCCACGCCTTTAAACGCTCTAGTGCCTTCAGGTTTGTGCCTATACTATAAGCGCCAATTAGTTTTTCGTCGGGTTTGTAATGGTAGATTTGCTTTTGACCAATCACAAAGTTATTCTATGGACTATATAGATATACGTTAATGACAAAGTGAATAATGTCATCGGATACTTGGTATCATTTCACAGGGTAATTCATGCACACACACACACAACACAAACACCGCACCACACACACACACACCACACACGACTACCCCCATACCACACCACACACACCCGCGCGCGCGCGCGGGCGCCTCGACAGCATATGGACACATTATGTCAACAACACATGCCAATACCTTACCCTGTTCAGTCCAGCTTTAAAAATTAAAAACACATGAAGCAATAATAGAACATTTTTGAAGAGAGCCCCAATTTCAAAAACAGTGAGATTTTTCACACGGTTGCATGGATTTGTTTTTAAAAAAAAAAAAAAAAAAAATGTCTATGTGTCGCAAAACGAAGGGTTTTGTAATTAGGATAATTACTGTCGGCGATACCGTAATAATTCAACGGCGCCTGGGGAAAGGCCTTCCAAATATGAAATAGCTGGGAAATAGCGCCGTACGAAAACCTACGCTATCTTTGTTTATGGTTTCGGAAAGTAAGTTAGAAGTCATTTCTTGAGGTGGCACTTATTTCATCAGGACGGACATAAACTTAACATTCCAGCTCTGTACAAATCGCCTTATTTGTTATGAGAAATATCATTTTTAGCAGTCTTGTTCGCATGTGTAGTTTCCTAGACAATTACCATATAACGGTGCCAAAAAATATCAAATTTGAAATTGTGGGCCCCCTCTTCAAAAATGTGCTTATTTTTATTCTTTTTAATAAAACTTTAAGTACCAAGCTGTGTTCTTCAAAAAATATACACTCAACAAGCTAATAGTCGACACAAGCGTTGTTAATTAATAAACAATAATAAAAGAACACATCTGATCTAATCGGAAATTAAGTACACAATTGAAGTGAATTGTGTAAATAAATAATGAACAAACATTTCATCTCGCAAACACATAACAATAGCGGCATTAGAGCCCACGATCTTTTAAAAAACGTCAATAGGCCACGTTTTTTTCCTAAGAGCTATGCGCCCATCTGGAGGTCTTGTACTGGTATTTTTTCTTGTGACCAATATCACAACGCAGTTCTTATGGACGTAAATATAGATGACAGGTTGACACGTGACGTCAATCGCGGCAACGAACAAAGCACGGTCCGGTCGTATGCGTGAGCATATGCAGGGCTTGTGCGTTTAAAATTCGCGCTCAATCAGGCATGATAAGGCTAGTGAATGCTGTAACTGTATGCGGCATAGTTCTCGCCACTCTAACATGTCAGTAGACCAGGTGCTGACTTGGTTGAAACATTGAATGTACCTCATCTATTCCTTAATGACAAAGTAAATAATCACACCGTACTTGGGGTATTTCACATTGTAATATCTACACTACACCGGTGCTTGCGATGGAACAGCAACTACCTTGCCAATTACCTTGGGTGACCACCGTCTAACTTTAACCTAAAGCAATAACAGCAAAATTTTTTAAGAGCGCCCCCAAGTTTCAAAATGTTAGATTTTTGCAAATATGAGTGCGTACTGTAAACAGTAATATACCTGCTAGTGGTAAATATTTTTTATTAAAAAGAAGGTTTTGTATATTGAATCGGGATCCTTATTGCAATTTAAAGGCGGAGCTGGAAACGCCAAATTTAGTACGTCATGGTTGAAAGTAGGGTCACCTGCGAACCTGAGTCGCTAAATGATTACCTGACCCGACGGAAACAACTAATGGATGACTGTAGACACGATATGGCGCAATATTGAGGCATCCTTTGGAAGGACTTATCTACAGCGTGGATTAATATCGACGATCTCCGATATTAATTATGCTAATTACAAAATCATTCTTTTGCGGGCACACTAGCAGTTTTGAGCTATTCCCCTTCACAGGTATTGTTTACTAGTCACTTACCAATGCAACTGTGAAAAATCTCAAAATATCCGGATAAATTGAGGGCGCTCTCAAAAAGGGTTTTCTTTTGCATATTGGGAAATTCAACCAAATTAATCAAACCTGAAGGGAATAAGCCGAATTACGCCTCTGTATGTACATACAAAATGGTACTTTAATTTACAGACTGGGGTATACACTCAAAGTGTGTGTCATACCACATTATTGCCGTTTAAATAATAAATACTAATATACCCGACATTTGTAAATAGGCGCCTATTTCCCAAGGGATTCACAGCCGCTGTTGCCTATTATTATTATTGCCGTCAGGCAAATACGTCACAAGCCATTTCGTCTTCATCTAGGCCGCAGCTGGCCAAGCGCCACTTCATATCAGCACTAGATTGTAATATCAGGATAACAGCGCCCTCATATTTGCTGGGGTAAACGCGGCAAATTGGATTAAGTATCTCGCCCAGGGACACAAAACACGTTGACTACAGCGGGGATCGAACTCACACCATACAATGGTTATGATCATGAGGTCCTGCGCTTAACTCGCTGCGTCACATGCTATCTAATAGATAGCATTGTGATAATCCCTTTGATATCTACCATAGATAGCATGCTTGATATCCCTTTGCTATCTACTATGCTCGCATGCTGAAAGCCTTTCCTATCTACCATAGCATAGCGCGCTATGAAATCCCGTTCACTATCTATATAGATAGCAGATTGGAAATCCCTTGGGTATTCAACCATCAGATAGGCATGCTTGAAATCCCTTGCTATCTTCCAATAAGCATGCTTTGTGAAATTACTCGCTATTTACCATAGATAGCATGCTGTTCCATAAATCGAAAGGAAACTCCTGGGCTAACTTCAAAAGGGTAATGAGGGAAACATATTACATTCTTCTGATACACGAAAATCTCAATTTTGATCGCAATAAAGTGGGGAGGAGGGGGCGAGGTGGTCGATCGTCACAAATTTAAATGCTTTCTATATAAATCAATTGGATTTAACAATTTCATTTCTTGAGTTAGTGAAGTTCATCATAGTAAGGGTCACCTATACTCGTGTTGGTACCTTATATTTAAATACCAGTATTTAATCACATTTACTCAACATACTTATATTTGCCCGTAGCTAGCAACTTTGTCAACACATTCAAGTACAACAGGTTGAGTTGTTACAAAGTGGTAACAGGAATTGCATGGACCCCTTAAAAACGCGATTCTTAGTGCTGCAAATGGTGCCTTAAGGGAGAGGGGGCCAAGACAAAGTTTGTACAGGGGGTAAAATTTTTAAAATTTTACCCAATAGTGCGGAAGAGCTAATACCATGATTTGCTAACCACAAGGATTCAGGAAAAACAGCAAAAATCAAGATAAAAGGGCAATTCCTACTTTACAGCGGGTCAAATTTTTAAGTTTCTCCGATGGGAAAAAAAAATGGTGCAAATGTTGGTGAAGCTCATAGGATCAAATAAGAGAATAGTTTTGAGTGTCTCAAATTTTTGCTTAAGAAAGTAGGGGGCACAGAAGGTCAACATCCATTGCATTCAATGGGGCTTGACCTTTGTCTTGGCCCCCTCTCCTTAAGGCACCATTTGCTGCACTTAAGAATCACGTTTCAGGGGTCCCTATCAGTTTGTCAACATATTTAATCACTCAAACCTTTTGTACTTGAGATGTGTTACAAATGTCTGCTAGCTCCTGGGTTAATTATGTTGTTTGAATGATATGACTTTTTAAGTAGTTGTGAGTGCACAATGCTACACACTATCTGAATTTATATATATTTTGTGGAACTCTACTGAAATAAAACCAGCATTTTTCTACTTATTTTAGTTGCTTGGTCTGTTCTACTTGAAAACAAACCTCAAGGAGACGGAGTATTCAACTGAATATTAATTGTTTTTTTTGCTGGATTTTTAACTCACAATTATTAGTCAGTGTAGTATAAACTGTTTTGGTTATTGCAACAATAAAAGCAATAAGTAAAACTGAAAAATTTAAGCACTTCAAATAAAGATAGATAGGTCAGCTGATATTATGGGCGAGATATTTCAGCCAAATCTTTGAGCGCTAGTGTCTAAATGTTCCCAGGAATGAGATGATAAACCTACTACGTTCTACCAAATCTTTACGAGCATTCCATTCCAATAAACGGGCCAGAAAAAGATGCACTCCAGTGACAATCATTAGTGAAACTATTGATTTCAAGTCGTGTCATATAGATTCACACCAGGCACCTGGAATTTTTCTATTACTCTCTGAAAAATCAATAGTTTCACAAATGATGTCATCACCAACCCATATTGAATGCTTTCTAAGTCCTTCCTTGTAGACATGACACCAAACCACATCATTCTATTTGCATTTTACTGGGACCTTTAAAGCGGACTGTCACATTTCACACAACTATGGAATTTTCTTTTCATTGTTTGCATGATAGTCTCGTACCATTGGAAGAATAGAGATTAGTATTTGTACACATAAATAACATACTCAAAACGTATGGATCAAATAGGAAGTTTGCCGTACTTTAGTCACAAATCGTGTCTATTACATTGATCTAATAGCTTGTGTCTCTGGATTGATATTAAACCCACAGGCCCGTCAATAAGGGTGCAACCGTTGGATTAACTCAGACGTTGGGTTAACAGCCATTTTCCGTCTCTGTTGATAAATTTCGCGGAGTCATTTTATTATAAAATTGTTCCTTTGTACCCATAAGGGGCGCTGATTTGGTTTTAATAATTTCAGGTGAGGGCTAATTTAAATAAAGTTTGCTGCCACTATTGAGGACGCATTGTTTTTCAAATTTAACCAGTTAAGTGTCTCTTTAAAACTTGCAGCGGGAGGAGTGATTGAAGTTTAATTAGCACAGGTGAAGCACAAAGCCAAACCTGTCTAGGTTAGTTTGAATTAAACCCTGTGCAGGTTTCCGGTTTATTTAATTTAGCTCCGCTCAGAATATTAAGGTAATGTTTGGTAAGCAAGATATTTGTCGGTTATTACAGATACAGTATGACAGTTTATTGGAAAATGTCAATAGGCCCCAACTGACTTGAGTTGGACGAAAATTTGTAGTTATTCTTCACACGATAAAACAAAAGAAACAATGAAATGTTCTCTAACTTTACACGTACTTGTATTTTTAGTATAATTAATTGCAACTGTGTTGCAATAAACGAAAACTATCGTATATTAGACACATTTGAGTTCAAATGTCTACTTAAAAGCTAATACTTTGCGTTATAAAGGTCGTCTTCCGATTAATGTTTATGTGTTCTTAACTTGTATGATATTTATTTATTCCGAAGGTTGTTTATCGAAGAATTCGCTATTTTCTAATGTTATCCGATGGTTCCTTTATTCCGAGGTTTCATTTTTTATGAGGTTTATTAATCCTAAGGTGCGTTCATCCAAATGTTTCTTTTATCGCGAAAAGAAATAAGGTTCGTTATATCTGACGTTCGTTAAGCGTAATCCATTTCGGATCAAAGTCATTTACTGCATTAAGCAATAGGATGGCTATTAGGGCTGCAGATGAAATGTCCGAGATCACTTAACCTTAAAAAGTGGTCAATGTTGCGTTTTTTGATAGAAATCAGTTTTGAAGAGTCCAAAGGCTCATCAGATGATTTTTACAAAAATTTACCTTGTAGTTTTTCAAACCAATACACAATTGCATAAAATTTGCATTAATTTTTTGTTCCGAATGATGCTTTCTAAAAAAATTATAACTCTAAGAAGTACCTCTCACATCAATATAGGATTTTGCATTGGTAGGGGACATTTTGTACCTTTGATATTAGTAACTAAATATATAGAAATTTACCAAACAATATGACCAGATTTATGTTTTTTTCGTGCTTTTCATATTTTAACAAAATGACTAATATTTCACCATTTGCTGCTTTATTATCACCAATTTGACAAATATTAACAATATTACATTTGTAATCCTGTTTTATTCAACAAACAAAAGTGGTTACTCTAGCCATAAGAAAATGTAAAATATGAATTGAATTCCAGACAGCATGAGACGCTTCCGTACCGCACACTCGTTTTCTCTGCATTGTTGACGGCAACTACAACACAGTGTTATAGTGAGCGACTGAGCGTTTATCACACGTGCGTATTGCGTTTTTTTTTTAAAAAAAAAAAAAAAAAAAAACTTTTTAGAAATTTTTAAAAAAGACCAGTCTTCTCTGGTGAAATTTACAATATTTGGACACAGAACACTTAAAAATAATAAGGTAGTTGACATAAAATCTTTCATTACCTGTATCTGGGTAATACATAAGTGTGAAGCGCGCGGTCTTCGTTCCACATATTGAAATTGAGTAAAAACCTAATTAGCCGAAAAGTCGGGTTTGAACATTATATATTCCTTAGAAGATAATAATCTACCCATTGAATTAGTCAATAGAGATGTCAATAGCATCATTTATGCACATTTATTTACCTTAAAATTCCCTTTATTTATTATTCGTCTCTTAATTTATAATTATTTGTCATGTGTTCTGTGAAAATGTTTCTTAATCGTCCTCGATTTGTTTATGTATCTGTTTTCTCCTCTCTTTCAGGGACGTAACAGGCTAGGGGTGGGGTCTCAAAATTTTGGCCCGGCGCAAATGCAGGCTTTCAATTTCATTTTGTTCGCGACGCCTTCACGGGCAGGACGTGTAGACATTGGAGGAGCCCAGGCACGTTTCAAACATCATGTGCAAATCAACTTCACCTCCTTAATTCCTTAACTTTTCCTCCTCCATTTATCCTCCTTTTCCGGTCGCCTGAGCACAATTCTTTGTCAGGACCGTTTGGGGGAGGAGAAATTGTGCCCCCCCCTTCCACCGGCCTGTTACGCTCCTGCTTCTGTGTACTCTACCCCCCTCTCTCACTCTTCTCTGTTTCTCCTCTTATCTAGCCTTACGATTACATCCTTCTTGTTTTCAAAGGGAGGTTTTCGTATTCGTGGAATACTAAATTCAATTCTTATTGCGATGGCGACTTTCGTTACACTTTATAGGAGGAAAGACTTGCATATATTTGAAAATAATAAAACAATAACAAAGTTTTATATATTTAGAAAGATAGTGTTTATTTAATACATATTGTTACCTACAAAATAAAATCCGCTTGTCATTCCGGCCATTACTGGTAGAAGTCAATCAATGGTAGATTGTAGTAATAGAGCGGAAAAATTATATCGCCAAAACGTTTCAGGAGTTTTTCTGTAACATATTCGATAACATTAATGATTTGTCAGATAAGTAAACCATTCTAAATAAACCGAAGTTATAGGCCAGGGAAATTAGCCAAAAGTAAGGCTAATCACGACTACAAATTGTCCGAATTGTAGTCTTTGCACTAAAAACTTTACAAGGCCATTCTTTGTATAATAGGATTAATTAATTTTCTGAGAAAAAACCTCCTTTGGTATTGATTTGTAATCAGGTTGACTGAAAGATGTTATTTGCACATACATTTACATGGTGAAATAATCTTTCCCTGTTTAAGATGTGAATTTCCCTAATTTATATCCCGAAATGTAAAGCTTGGCAATATTCATCGAGGTATGTAAAAAAACAGGGGTAAAGGGCATTTCGTTATCCACAACCACGTTCCCCCGACTTAAAAAAAAAGTTGCGCTTATATCATCTAAACCGTCAGCCTTTAGTAATCACGTCGTTTTTTGCACGATAGTCGTCACAAGATTTTTACAGTGTACATCACAATGGAAGAGATATGGTTAGGCGAAATCGTCAGAAATTTGTCGTTTCTGTAGAGAAATTCGCAATTTTGTATTTTACAGAAATTACAGTACAGCGGTTATGGGACAGGGGGAAACAAGCAATTGCTCATGAACACAAAACCGCAAGATCGGGATTCAACTCAAATTTGGGAATAAGCTTTTATCAAGGATATAATAGTGAACCATAAACAAAATGGAAGAGTGCTGGGAATCACGAAAATGCACTTTAAAATAATCAAAGTAAAACTAGTTAAATCCGTATTACACCGGGTCTTGGAAAATGCTTCCCTTTAAAACGAACCTGATGAAAACGTATTGTTAGCTTGTGCTTCCAAGTAAAAGATCACGCACACGTTGCGACATGGACATAATTTAACTTTTTAATTTTCTTTCAGTTAATTTCATAAAAAATGTTCATCTAAAAGTAAAAATTAAAAACAAACCACAACAACAGCAGGCAGCAAAACCCAAAACAATTACAAAAACACAAGCCTTACGTTATAATTTCGAGATATTCTCATCTTGTTAAGGAATGAAATATTCATATGCAAATAACCATGAAGAGAAAGAGCATTCGATAATGAAAGAGCCCAGGGAAAAACTTTAACCAGATTTTCATAAAAACAAACAAAAAGCCCTCAAACAATGCGTTTTTGAAAAAATAATTGGGACAATGTAAGGCATAGATAGCCTAACCGATATTCTGACATTGTTGAGGTCACGTAAAAATTCTTGTGTGTTATCGTGCATTGTTAAAATTGCTTTTTTGTACCAGTTTTACCATTTAAAATTACGGTTCAATCCCGGTTATAAACAATCTTCGCGCTTTATACTGAATATAAAAAAAGTACAATTTTGAAGCAGAAGAAAACTGTAATAAAACGATAGTTAGTAATAATAACACCAAACACGAGTCGTAGTTATACCCTAAACGTTGTCATATTTCCAGTAATAATACGTGGCTTTCACTACGGTTTTAATGAAAACATGAACATATGTCTTGACTTCTATAGGCGGTTATTCAAAAAATGCAAAAAATCATTCATCATTCATTCATTTTCATTTTATGGTTTCATTAAACAATGCATTTGTAGCCCAAAGGCTAAATTACAGCAAAGATACAGATTAAAAAGCTATATAAAACTAAAAACAACCATATAAAAATACCATACTCAGCGAAAAAGTCATGAACTTTAAATTTAAAAAGGTTATAAAAGAATTTCGCGGTTCTTCGGCGTTCGCGTCGGGTCTATTCAAAGAATATACGACTGTGGGCCGCCAATGAAACCTTTGACCCTGGCACGTGGCACTTTGATCGCATCAACAATTGAGAGATCCCATGGTGCAACTATGGCAAAAAAAAAAAAGTTGGTTCCAATGTGAATTCAAGTTTTAATTTAGATCCCCAATTTTACATTCTAGCCCATTTTAAACTTACCTCAATGACCGTGACCTTTTGACATGACCTTTGACCTCATCAAAATTGAGGGATCCCATTGGACCTATGACAGAAGGTTGGTTTCCAATTGCAGTAAAACTTTTCAATGAGGTCAATTTAAAAAAAAATAACCATTTGTGACACACACACATCCACACACACACCACACAAATACACACATACATACACCCGACACGATTGCTAAGTGGTCCTGCCAGCTTAGCTGGCGGCACACAAAAAAGAATTATTAACTTTATTGCAGTAGATATCCACAAAATTTGATTACACTGTAACTCACCAGTATCTTGCATGCACTCTCAAACACACAATTTGGAAATCATTCCATGTGAAAGACACAAACAATCTTACCACTCACTCACCCACAAACAAGCCTCACTCATCACGGACGCACTGCACTTCACCAAGCATCACTCACTCACGCACTCACGCACGCACTCAATCACTCACAACACCTACGCCTAAGGTTCTCACATCCCCACCAAATCTAAAAGGCACAAACGCCCATAGTATAATTCATCCATATTATACATGTCCAACTCACGCCTAAATTAAACAATGGAATATATCAAAACTATTATCTGTTCGCTAACTACAAAATGGCACAGCCAACCAAGGTTAAGACGTTAATTAAAACGGTCAAGTTATTCAAAAGATCAAACCAAATAGGTATTTTTAGGGGGACTATTTTTATGACGATCTGTTCTGCACTATCTTCAATAGTATTACTATTCTAGTGAATATTGCACCTGTGTCCTTAACCTGTTTGGAACAATCACTAAACATTACGATGAATTATAATATACTAGGGCAAACTGTGGCAAATATTTTCCCTGCGAG
>JAMKCH010055802.1:0-30484 GCA_023653785.1 Ophioderma brevispina
TGTTCACTCTCGTTTTTGTTAGGAGACAATACTGGGAAATGTAGTTGTTCTTGGTCTTTCAACTTTAACGCAATTGCCACATAAACAACGACTCTGCCTTTTTACCCAATGTTTTATGTAAATCGGACACTCCAGGCAACCAATCGGTAGAGCTACTTCTCCATCCCGTAATACCTACCCCCCCCCCCTACCACCCCCCCCCCCATTTTTAGCATAACACGACGCAATTTATATCTAAAAAAACAAATCATAAATATTTTGAATACCTTTGATTAATATAGAGCCAATCCTTTAGCCACCAGTTTCATAATAGCTGAATATACATCCAGGAACCATGAGCAAATGTGAGATACAGAACATTTTTTTTTCTGTCAGAAGAGTCAACAGTTAACTCTGCAATAATTGGCAGTTGGGTCAAATTTGGAAATAGTTAGCACAGGTGTTAAATTGACTAATCCGTGGAAATCTTGAGTCATCTTTTTTCAACAATTGAATCAAGCCATCCTATTTACAGATCATGTTCAGAGTGAATTAAACAAAATTTTGTTTGTTAGTTACAAAATGGATGTACCCCAAACTCGCCGGCGGCTAGGCCTATTCACCAAATACTGCAAATTAGCCTAACATACGTGTTCACTGTGACCGCTCTCCCTAAAAGGAACTACTTGATGATCACGTTTACTTATTTAAAAAGCCCATATCATGTTCACAACGTATGGTCATAGATGTTATGGTATTGATCTTGTTGTTTTTTAAGTTATGATAGGAAAACAGACACTGTAATACTATATGTTTTTTTTTACATTTGACACAGACAATCATCAAAAAATTTTTCTTCGAACGCTGCATTTACCGAAGGTCCCCAATTCGTCGTGCTTGAATTGTGAATGACCTACAGATTTTGATTGCTTTTTTTTATTTGAAGTATGTAAAATGATGCATAACAAAGGCTGCCCCATGCCCCTGCCCCCCCCCTTCCCCCGCATCAATGTTGATAACATTTGGCGAACTTAACAAGACATTGACATTTCGCAACATTGAATGGGGGTGCGGGGAAGCATTTTACAATGTATGACAGAAAAGAAGTGTTCAAACATTTTTTTTCGAGGATTGTCTGTGCAATGCAAAAAAAAACTCCCATATAAATTTTTGATTTTTCCCCATACTTGAAGTAAACGCAAGTGCTGTCAAATTGCCAGGGTATGAAATGATAACATGTGTTCTTCATTCATTTAAAGTGGTAGTGAACGCCTTGTAGTATTAGGGATCGGTCATTTTAATACCATTAAATGGAAATGTTCTACTGATGCTCGCTTCATCTATTTGGCATTCATCATTTCACATGCAACCCTTCTCTCCATGCTCATATTATTATTATATATATATATAGATCTATCATATAGAGAGAGAGAGAGAGCGAGGAGACAGACAAGAGACAAGACAGACAGACAGGAGAGGATGTGTGCTAATCAAATCGCAATCTCTCCGGAAAGGAACTGCTGCTATTCATTGTGCTGTCTACTACACAGAACTCAAATTGTCTTATTGTAATAAATCTTTATTATACTTGTAATATCTTATTGTTGAAGAAATCAATCACTATACTAACTGTAACTATGTGTTCACGTTTTGTTAACATTTTTTTTTAAAGCATAAACGCGTTAAAAAATCACAAATGCCAAATATCCTATCCTGGGTAAATTAAAAGGTGGGGTAATTTTCTTGTAACCCACCACCACCCCTGCTTTCTCAAATAGTCGGGTATTTTTCCGTTTGTTGTTTTGTTTAACGCGTTAGGCCTTTAGAATTTGTTGCGAAAACATAAACACATGTTTTGTAGAGTGCGTGCCGACATATGTTGACAGATATCCAATGCTAAAATATCAAAATATTTTTTTACCCTGTAGAAATTAATGTTCATAGAGATCCCGCAATGGCTTTTCGTGGTGGTGTGTTAAAAAATACGGCATGATAAAACAAGCATTTCACGTACGCGCCTGAATTAATATCCAAAGTTAAGGAAATGACATAAAGTATGTTTTGGTTAGTTATATAATATACATATATTATTATAAGTGTTGGTTAGTTATAAAAAGTGAAATCAAAACAAAGGAAAAAAGATAAAAAAAATATTTTCTAAATTTTACATTACTATTCAACTTGTTTTTGTTAGGACCATTGGACAATGAGTTGTCTTGTCTTTAAACTTACGCAATTCCCAAAATCACAACGACTGCTTTTTACCAAGGTGTTATGTAATTGGACATCTCCAGCAAACCAATCGGTAGAGTTATTTCTCCATCCCGACCCCCCCCCACATTTTAGAATAAGTCACGACGCAATTTATATCTAAATCATTACAATATGTGAAGGCCAATTTGATTAATATAAGAGACAATCCTTTTAGCCACCATTTCATACTAGCTGAATATACATCCAAGATCCATGAGCAATGTGAAGGATCCAAGAACATTTTTTTTCTGTCAGAAGAGTCAAAAGTATAACTATGCCAATAGTGGCAGTGGGTCAAAATGTGGAAATATTAGCAAAGTGTTAAATTGACTAATCAGTAGAAATCTTGAGTCATCATTTGTCAACAATTGAAATATCCAGCATCCTTATTTAAAGATCATGGGCAAGTGAAATTAAACAAATTTTGTGTGATTAGTTACAAAATGGATGTACCCACACCTCGCCCGGCTAGGCCGTATTCACCAAATATTTTGCAAAATAAGCCTAACATACGGTTCAATGTGACCGCTCCCTAAAAGGAAACACTTGAGGAGTCACGACTTGACATTAATTAAAAAGCACATATCCATGTAACAAACGTTGTTAATTGTATGGTTATTGAACTTGGGTTTTAAGTATGAGGAAAACACTGAATCTATATGGTTTTTTTTACATTTGACACAGACATCATCGAAAAAAGTTCGCTCGAACCGCGCATTACCAGAAGTCCCAAATTTCGTGCTTGCAATTGTGATGACCTACAGATGTGATGCTTTTGATTTGAGGATGTAAAAATGATGCAGACTAAGGCTCCCCTGCCCCCCCCCCTTCCCGATCAATGTTGATACAATTTGGCGAACTCAACAAGACATTGAATTTCCCAAAATTGAATGGGGGTGAGGGGGAGCATTTTACATGATAGACAGAAAAGTGTTCAACATTTTTTTTCGAGGATTGTCTGTGTTCAAATGCAAAAAAATCATATAAATTTTGATTTTTTCCCCATAATTGAACAAGTTAAGTACGACATGTGCTTCAAATTTGCACATGGTATGAAATATAACATGTGTTCTTCATGCATTATAAAGTGGTAGGTGACGGCCTTGTAGTATTAGGGCGCGGTCATTTTAATAACCAATTAAATGGGAAATGTTCTACTGCTGCGCGCTTCATCTATTGCATTCATTCATTCACATGAAACCACTTCTCGCATTCTCATTATTATTAATATATAGATATATAATATATATATCATAGAGAGAGAGAGAGAGAGCGAGAGAGAGAGAGGACAGACAGAGGAGACCCGAGAGACAGGGACCAGAGGAGATGGGTGCTAATTCAAAAATCGCAGCTCTCAGGAAAGGAACTGCTGCTATTTATTGTGCTGTTACGACAGAATTCAAATTGTTCTTAGTGTAAAAGATCTTATGTATACTGGTAATATTTTTGTGGAAGAAATCATACACTATACTGTAAAACTATGTGTTAACGTTTTGTTAACATTTTTTTAAAAAGCTAAGCGTAAGAAATACAAATGCAAAATATACCCATATCATGGTTAAAAGGTGGGTATTGTCTTGTACCCATGCTTCTCAAAATAGTGGGATTTTTCCGTTTGATTGTTATGTTTAACCGCGTTAGGCATTTATAAATTGTTGCGAAAACATTAAACACATGTTTTGTAGAGGGTGAGGCCGAAATATGTATGACATTTTCAATGCTAAAATAATCAAATATTTTGTTACCGATAAGAAATTATGTGCATAGAGATCCCGCAATGCTTTTCGTGGTGGTGTGTTAAAAAATACGGCATGATAAAACAAAATTATTTCACGTACGGCCTAATGAATATGCCAAAGTTAACACACCCATGTCTATCGTATTTATTCCAACCATATTTCAATCGGTATGCCGCGGTAATCATAAAGGAAAATGATGGAAACAATGAAAATGATAGTCCTTTGTTAAACAAAATCGCCACGGTATTGCACGGTATTAACTAAAAAAAAATGATCCTTTCTAAATTCTTACACTATCATTGGAAGTACCGTTGCCAGAGCACACAGTTCTATGGAGTACGTGATTGAATCAACGTCACAGAGGGTAAAATCCCTTCATGTATTTCTATAATAAAATCAGATTTGAAACAAACACACAGCAGTCGTATCTCTTGGTTGCAGCGGGGGAAGACCGTGATTCGGGATACAGAGGGACCAAGTTCGAACCCCGGTGGTAATTATTTTTTTATGAAGGCCTTCCCTTTCTTGAAAAAACTCTAAACATTTCTGTCTTCCCCTAATTAAATCACAGTTATGGAATGAACGTGAATTTTATACACTTGTGTATTGAAGATTTTTGGCTAAAATAAATTTCAACTTGCGAATTAAGGAAAGTAGTGTATCAACTTACTAAAGTCATTAACCTTGAAAATGCTATTTGCCTTGAAGATCTGGAATTGATGTTATATATATACTATATATATATATATATAATATATATTAATATATATTATATATATCTATATATATATGATATATATAATCCTAGAGTATAGATGACTTAGACATGGATTAGAAGTAGAAAACAGAGTTTGTGTGTGTGTGTGTATTGTGTGTGTATGTCTGTGTCTGAAATCCGCGAAATGAGTTTTATATTTTGAAGGAAAAAAACAAATATTATATTAATTTAACGGAAATCAAGGGGAAAGAAAGTTATGCTTTTTTGGAAGAAGGTGAAGGCAATACAGCAGACTACGATGTGCCGAAAGAAGAAGATTGTCGTTTGCATTTCTTCACGTTGAGGTTTGAACGTCTGTAAGGGCTTTGCTACAAAATATGGAAAGCATTTTACAAACGGTCCATTTAGCTCAGTGTGTAGATCTATGGAGCTAGTATACTGAAGGAGGGAGGTTCGAATCTTCAGTTAGTTTAACAACTGTTCATTCTGTTGTATGAGATAATGTCGTTCACATCCACATAAAGATATTCCACAGGTAAGGAATGAATAAGTCTGTTTTGTTTAGTTATATAAATACATGATTATATTAATGTGTTGGTTTGTTATAAAAAGTTGACAATACACAAACGATGTGAGGTCTTTATCTCCACTTTACATTACTATTCAAACTCTTCGTTTTGTTAGGGGACCATGGGACAATGTAGTTGTTCTAGTCTTTAAACTTTACGCAATTCCAAATACAACGATCTGCATTTGTACCAAGGTGTTATGTAATAGGACATCTCAAGCAAACCAATCGGTAGACCTATTTCTCCATCCCGTACCCCCCCCCCATTTTTAGCATAAGTCACGACGCAATTTATATCTAAATCTAAAATATTTTGAAGACAAATTTTGATTAATATTAAGAGACGATCTTTAGCCACCATTCATATGCTGACTATACATCCAAGAACCATAAGCAATGGGAAGATCCAAGAACATTTTGTTCTGTCGGAAGAGTCAAAAGTAGAACTCTGCAATATTGGCAGGGTCAAAAGTTGGAATATTAGCAAAGGGTTAAATTGACTAATCCGGAGAAATCTTGAGTCATCTTTTTCAACAATTGAAATCAAGGCTATCCTATTTACGATATGGTGCAGAGTGAAATTAAAAACAAAATTTTGTTTGTTCGTTTACAAAATGGATGTACCCCAAAACTCGCCGGCTCGCCTATTCACCAAATACTGCAAAATAGCCTAACATACGTGTCAATGGTGGAACCGCTCCAACTAAAAGGAACACGTGATGAGTCACGACTTTACATTAATTAAAAAAAGCACATGATACAGGTAACACGTATGTATAATGTTATGGTTATTTGAACTTGTTGTTTGAAGTATGACCTCCTATCTTTTTTTACGGAAAAACACTGAATCTATATGTTTTTTTACATTGACACAGACAATATCGAAAAAAAGTCTTCGAAACGCTGCATTACCGAAAGTCCCAATTTCGTGCTCTGAATTGTGAATGACCTACAGAGGATTGATTTTGATTTGAGGATGTAAAAGGATGAAGGACTAAGGCTTCCCTGCCCCCCCCACCCCTTCCCCCGAATCAATGTTGGTACAATTTGGCGAACTCAACAAGACATTGACATGTCCCAACATTGAATGGGGTTGCGGGGGGAGCATTTTAATGTATAGAACAGAAACGTGTTTCAAAATTTTTTTCCGGGGAGGGATTGGTATGTGTCAAATGCAAAAAAAACTCTATAAATTTTGATTTTCCCCATAACTTGAAAAAGTAAGTACTGCAAGTGCTTTCAAATTGCACATGTATGAAATTATAAACTGTGTTTCTTCATTCATCTAAAGTGGTAGGGAACGTCCTTGTAGTAGTAGGGGAGCGGTCATTTAAACCAATTAAAATGAAATATTCTTCTGATGCGCGCTTCATCTCTTTGCATTCATTTCATTCACATGAAACCCATTCTTCATTCTCATTATATTATGATTATTATATATATATATATTATATTATATATAGAGAGAGAGAGAGAGAGAGAGGCGACAGACACCCCGAGAGACAGAACAGACAGGGACAGAGGAGGAGGGTGCTAATTCAAATCGCATCTTCAGGAAAGGAACTGGCTGCTTATGATTGTGCTGTTACTACAGACTCAAATGTCTTAGTGTAATAAGATCTTATGTTACTTGGAATATCTTCTTGTGGAAGAACTCATCACTATACTGTAAACTATGTGTGCACGTTTTGTTAACATTTTTTTAAAAGCATAAAACGCGTAAGAAAATAACAAATGCAAATATACCCATATCGGTACAAGGTGGGTATTTTTCTTGTACCCCTGCTTCTCAAAATAGTGGGTATTTTTCAGTTGTTGGTTTGTTTAACGCGTTAGGCATTTAGAATTTGTTGCGAAACATAAAAACACATGTTTTGAGAGTGAATGCCGAATATGTATTGACCAATTTCAATGCTAAAAATCACAATATTTTGTTACCTGTAAGAAAATATGTTCATAGAGATCCCGCAATGGACTTTCGTGGTGTGTGTTAAAAAAATACGGCGTTGATAAACAATTATTTCACGTACGCCTAATTAAATATGCAAAAGTTTAACACACACATGTCTATCGTATTTTCTATTCCAATCATATTTCAAGCGGTCTGCCACGGTATCAGAAAGGAAAATGATGGAACAATGAAAATGATAGTCTTGCTTAACAATCGCACGGTATGCACGGTATCCAACTAAAAAAATATGATCCTTTCAATTCTTACAATATCATTGATTTACCGTTGCCAGAGCACACGGTTCTATGGGGTACGTGAGTGAATACCGTACACAGAGGGTAATAATCCCTACATGTATTTCTATAAAAAATCAGATTGAAAACAAACCACCAAGCAGTCGTATCTTTCTCTGGTCGCGGGAGAAGACGTGATCGGGATACAAGAGGACCCAGTTCGAACACCGGTGGTAATATTTTTTTTTGAAGCCTTCCCTTTCTTGAAAACTCTAAACAGTGCTGTCTTCCCTAATTAAATCATCAGTTATGGAATGAATGAGAGTTTTACTTACACTGTAGATGAGATTTTTGGCTTAAAATAAATTCACTTGGAATTAAAGAAAGTAGTGTATCAACTTTACTAAGCATTCAACGTTGAAACTGCTATTTGCCTTGAATGATCTGGAATTGTGTGAGAATATATATAGAGAGATTATATATATATAAATAGATATATATATAGATAGATATATAGAGATAGATATATATATATATATATATATATATCTATAATAATGCCTCTAGATATAGATGAACTTAGAGATGGATAGAGTATAAAAACCAGAGTTTGGGTGTGTGTGTGTATTGTGTGTGTATTGTCTGTGTCTGACATCCGCGAAAATTGAGTTTATATTTTGAAGAAAAAACAAATATTATAAATTTCACGGTAAAATCGCAGATGTGAAGAAAGTTATGCTGTTTGAAGAAGGTGAAAGCATACAGCAGCCTACGCTGTGCCGAAAGAAGAAAGATTGTCGTTGCATTTCTTCACGTTTGAGGGTTTGCCACTTCTAGTAAGGGCTTTTTGAATACAAATATGGAACAGCATTTTACAACGGTCCATTTAGCTCAGTTTTTAGATCCTATGGCACTAGTATACTGAAGGAGTGGAGGTTCGATTGCATGGTTGTTTAACAAACTGTACATTTATGTTGGATTGAAGATAAGGTCGTTCACATCCACTAAAGTATTCCACAGTTAAGGAATGACATAAGTAGTTTTGGTTTAGTATATAATATACATATATTAATTATAATGTGTTGGTTTAGTTATAAAAAAGTGACATCAACACAAACGATGTGATTCTTTATTCTCACTTTTACATACTATTCAACTCTCGTTTTTGTTAGGACCTTTGGACAAGTAGTTGGTCTTGTATTTAAACTTTGTTTTTTTAAGCAAGTCCCACAATAACAACGATCTGCGTTGTACCAAGGTGTTAGTAATAGGACATCTCCCCAGCAAAACAATCAGGTAGAGCAATTTCTCCATCCCGTACCCCCCCCCCCATTTTTAGCATAAGTCACGACGGAATTTATATCTAAATCATAAAATATTTTGAGACAAATTGGATTACCCTATAAGAGACATCCTTTAGCCACCATTTCCTAATAGCTGGAATATACATCCAGAAACCATGGAGCAAATGTGAAGATCCAAGAAACATTTTTTTTTCTGTAAGAAGGAGTTCAAAAGTATAAATATGACAATGATTGGGTCATGGGTCAAATTTGGAATATTAGCAAAAGGTGTTCAATTGACTAATCCGTAGAAATATTGAGTCACTTTTTTCAACAATTGAAATCAAGCATCCTATGTACAGACATGTGCAGAGGGAAATTAAAACAAAATTTTGTTTGTTAGTTACAAAAAATGGATGTACCCAAAAAACTCGCGGCAGGGCCTATTCACCAATACTGCAAATAGCCTAACACGTGTTTCAATGGACCGCTCCCTAAAAGGAACACATGATGAGTCACGAATTTACATTAATTAAAAAAGCACATATATGTAACCAACGTATGTATAATGTTATGGTTATTGAACTTGTTGTTTTAAGTTCTGAGGAAAAAAATGAATCATATGTTTTTTAATTTTACACAGACAATCATCGAAAAAAGTTTTCGAAACGCTGCCATTACCGAAGTCCCAATTTGTTCTTGAATTGTGAATGACTACAACTGTGATTGCTTTTGATTTGAGGATGTCAAATGATGAAGGGAACTAAAGGCTACCCTGCCCCCCCCCTTCCCGAATCAATGTTGATACAAATTTGGCGAACTCAAAAAGGGACATGACATTTCCCAACATTGAATGGGGGTGCGGGGGGCATTTTACATGTATAGACACGAAAAGTGTTCAACCATTTTTTTCGAGGATTGTCGGTGTCATCAAAATGCCAAAAAAAAAATCATATAAAATTTTGATTTCCCCATAACTTGAAAAGTAAGTATCAAGGCTCAAATTGCACATGGTATTAAGATAAATGTGTTCTTCCCATTCATTATAAAGTGGTAGGTGAAAGGCATTGTCGTATTAGGAGCGGTCATTTTAATAATACCATTAAATGGAAATGTTCTACTGATGCGCGCTTCATCTTATTTGCATATTCATTCAAGAAACCACTTCTCTTCATTCTAATATTATTATTATATATAATATTATATTATATATATTATATATATATATATATAGATAGAGAGAGAGAGAGAGAGAGAGGACAGACAGAGAGACAGAGCCAGACAGACAGAGGAAGATGTGTGCTAATCAAAAATGATCTTAGGAAAGGAACTGCTGCTAGTTATTGTGCTGTCTACTCACAGACTCAAATTGTCGTAGTGTAATAAGATCTTATGTAATTGTAATATCTTCTTGTGGAAGAAATCATCACTATACTGTAAAACTATGTGTTCCGTTTTGTTAACATTTCATTTTAAAAAAGCATAAACCGTAAAGAAAATAACAAATGCAAAATATACCATCCGGTTTAAAAGGTGGGTATTTTAGTGACCCTGCTTCTCAAAAATAGTGGGGATTTTTCCGTTTGTTGTTTGTTAAACGCGTTAGGCATTTAGAAATGTTGCGACAAACATGTAAACACATGTTTTGTAGAGTGCATGCCGAAAATATGTATGACAATTTCAATGCTAAAATATCAAATATTTGTTACCTGTAAGGAAAATTATGTTCATAGAAGATCACGCAATGGCTTTTCGTGGTGTGTGTTAAAAAATAAGGCGCTGATAAAACCAATTATTTCACGTACGCCTAATTAATATGCAAAGTTACACACAGGTTCTCTAGATTCTATTACAATCTCTTTCAATCGGTCTGGGGGGGCCGCGGTAATCATAAAGGAAAATGATGGAAACCATGAAAATGATAGTTCTTTGTTAACAAATCGCACGGTATGCACGTATTCAATAAAAAATAAAATCTTGATCCTTCTAATTCTTTACAAATTCATTGAATACCGTTGCAAGAGCACACAGTTCTATGGGGTTACGTGATTGAATACCTCACGAGGGTAATAATCCTACAATGTATTTCTGTAAATAAAATCAGATTGAACAAAAACCAAGCAGTCGTATCTCCTCTGGTCCAGCGGGGAAGACAGTGATTTGGGATACAGAAGGTAACAAGTTCGAACCCCGGTGGTTAATATTTTTTTTCTGAAAGCCCTTCCCTTTCTTGAAAACTCTAAACATTTCTGTCTTCCCCTAATTAAATCATACGTTATGGAATGAACGTGAGTTTAATTACAATTATGATTGAAGATTTGGCTAAAATTAAATTTCACTTGGAATTAAAGAAAGTAGTGTATCAAAATACGAAAGTCATTCAACTTTGGAAACGGCTTTTGCCTTGAATGATCTGGAATTGATGTTATAATATACTATATATTTATCTATTATAAAAATATATATATCTATATATATATATATAGATATATATATAATATATATATAATTACTATATATATATAATCCTATAGATAGAGATGAACTTAGACATGGATTAGAAGATAAAACAGAGTTTGTGTGTGTGGGTGTATTGTGTGTGTAGTGTCTGTGTCTGAAACCGCGAAAATTGAGTTTATATTTGAAAGACAAAACAAATATTATATAATTTAACGGTAAAATCAATGTGAAAGAAGTTTATGCTTTTTGGAGGAAAGGTGAAAGCCATACAGCACACTTACGCTGTGCCGAAGAAGAAGATTGTCGTTGCATTTCTTCAAAGTTGACGGTTTTCACTCTCGTAAGGGGCTTTTTGATACAAAAATATGGAACGCATTTACAACGGTCATTTAGCTCAGTTTGTAGATCTTGGGACTAGTATACTGAAGGAGGGAGGGTCGATATTCACTGGTTAGTTTAAACACTTGTCATTAGTTGTATGAAGATAATGTCGGTCACATCCACATAAAGATGATTCCACAGTTAAGGCATGAATAAGTATGTTTGGGTTTAGTTATATAATATACATATATTATGAGAATTGTGTTGGTTAGTTATAAAAAGTGACTTCAACACAAAACGATTGATTCTTTATTCTTCCACGTTTAATACTATTCAACTCTCGTGTGTTAGGACCATGGGACAATGTAGTTGTTCTGTCTTAAACTTACGCAATTCCCAAATAACAACATCGCTTTGTACCAAGGTGTTAGTAATAGGACATCTCCAGCAACACAATCGGTAGAGTCTTCCTCCCATTCCCTACCCCCCCCCCCCCATTTTTAGCAGAAGTCACGACGAATTTATATCTAAATCATAAAATTATTTGAAGCAATTGATTCATATAGAGACATCCTTTAGCCCACCCATTTCATAATAGCTGAATATACAACCAAAGATCCATGAGCAATGTGAAGATCCAAGAACATTTTTTTTTCTGTCAGAAGAGTCCAAAGTAAACTCTGCAATATGGCAGTGGGTCAAATTTGGAAATATTAGCAAAAGGTGTTAAATTGACTAATCCGGAGAAATCTTGAGTCTCTTTTTTCCACAATTGAAATCAAGATCCTATTGACAGATCATGTGCAGAGTGAAATTAAAACAAAATTTTGTTGTTAGTTACAAAAGGATGTCCCAAAAATCGCCGGCTTAGGCCGATTCACCAAAACTGCCAAAATAGCCAACATGACGTGTTTCAATGTGACCGCTCATAAAAGGAACCACTTGATGAGTCACGATTTACATAATTAAAAAGGACATATCATGTAACAAAGTATGTAATGTTATGGTTATTGAACTTGTTGTTTTTAAGTTATGAGGGAAAACAATAATCTATATGTTTTTTTTACATTGGACCACAGACAATCATCGCAAAAAGTTCTTCGAACGCTGAATTTAGAAGGCCCAATTCGTGCTTGAATTGTGAATGGACATACAGATGTGATTGATTTTGATTGTGGATGTAAAATGATGCAGACTAAGGCTCCCCTGCCCCCCTTCCCCCGAATCAATGTTGATACAATTTGGCGAACCAACAAGACATTGACATTTCCCAACATTGAATGGGGTGCGGGGGGGCATTTTACATGTATAACAGAAAACGTGTTCAAACATTTTTTTCGAGGATTGTCTGTGTCAAATGCAAAAAAATCCTATAAATTTTGATTTCCCATAACTTGAAAAGTAAGTACGGCAAGGGCTTCAAATTGCACATGGTATGGAATTATAAAATGTGTTCTTCATTCATTATAAAGTGGAAGGTGAACGACCGTGAGTATTCGGGAGCGGTTCATTTAATACAAATTAAATGGAAAGGTTTACTGATTGCGCGCTCATTTTGGCATTCCTTCCTTCACATGAAACCCACTTATTCATCCATATTATTATTTCTAGATATATATATATATATATATATATATATATATATATGGAAAGAGAGAGGAGAGAGAGAGAGAGACAGACAGAGAGCCAGAGACAGACAGACCAGAGGAGGATGTGGTTGATAATCAAAATCGCATTCTCAGGAAAGGAAAAACTGCGCTCCCCATTTATTGGTGATGGCTAATACGACTCACAATTGTCTTAGTGTATAATAAGGCTATTATGATTACTTGTAATATCTTCTTGTGGAAGAAATCATCACTATACTGTAAACTATGTGTCAGTTTTTAAACATTTTTTTAAAGCAAAAGCGTAAGAAAATAAAAATTGCAAAATATACCCATATCCTGGTCAAAAGGTGGGTATTGTCTTGTCACCCCCGCTTCTCAAAATAGTGGGTCTTTTTCCGGTGGTTTGTTTAACGCGGTTAGCATTAGAACATTGTGCGAAACCATAAACACATGTTTTGTAGAAGTGAGCCGAAATATGTATGACAATTCATGATAAAATATCAATATTTTGTACCGTAAGAACTTATGTTCATAGAGGATCCGCAATGGCTTTCGTGGTTGTGTGATTAAAAAATACGGCGTGATAAAACAATTATTGCACGTACGCCTAATTAATTTGCCAAAGTTTAACACACGATGTCTATCGTATTCTATTCAAATCATATTACAATCGGTATGCCACGGTAATCATAAAGGAAAAAGATGGAAAACAATGAAAATGATAGTCATTTGTTAACAAATCGCACGGTATGCACGGTATTCAACTAAAAAATATTGATACTCAATTTTACATTATTCATTGAATACCGTTGCCAGAGCAACACAGTTCTATTGGGTACGTGATTGGGAATTCCGTCACAAGAGGGTAATTAATCCCTACATGGAGTCTATAATTAAAAAATAAGATTGAAACAAACACAACGCAGTCGTATCTCCTCTTGTTCAGCGGGGAAGACAGAGATTCGGGATACAGAGGTACAAAGTTCGAACCCCGTTTGGTAATTAATTTTTTTTTCTGAGCCTTCCCTTTCTGTAAAACTCTAAAACTTTCTGTCCTCCCCTAATTAAATCATCATTTATGGAATGACCTTGATTTTTACTTACACTTCATGTATTGAAGGATTTTTGCTAAATAAATTCACTTGGAATTAAAGAAAGTCATGTGTATCAACTTACGAAGTCATGTCAACTTTGAAACTGTCTATTTGCCTTGACTGACTGGAATGGATGTTCTATATATATATATATATATATCTATATATATATAGATATAGATATCTCTATATATATATATACATATATATCTATATAAATATATATCAGCTATATATATATATTATATATAATATATTATATATAATATATATATATATATAAGCCTCATAGATATAGATGAACTTAGACATGGATATAAGTTATAAAAACATAGTTATGTGTGTGTGTGTTTTGATGTTATTTTGTTAAAATATTCTCATTAACGGCTTGGTTGATTTTATTATTTTGAAGAAAAACAAATATTATCTAATTTAAGTAAATCAATGTTGAAGAAGGTTTATGCTTTTTGGAAGAAGGTGAACGCAATACAGCAGACTACGCTGTGCCGACAGAAGAAGATTGGTCGTTGCATTTCTTCACGTTTGAAGGTTTGCACTTCTCGTAAAGGCTTTTTGATACAAAAATATGGAAAGCCTTTTACAACGGTCCATTTAGCTCATTTTGTATAGATCTAGGGACTAGTATACTGAAGGAGGGGAGGTTCGAATCTCACTGTTAGTTTAACCAACTGTCATTGATGTTGTATTGAAGAATAATGTCCTTCACACCACAAAAGATATGCCACATTTAAGGAATGAATAATAATGTTTTGGTTAGTTATATAATGACAATATTATTTAATGTTGTTGGTTTAGATTATAAAAAGTGACATCAACACAAACGATGTGATGCTTTATTCTCCACGTTTCATACTATTCAACCTCGTTTTTTGTTAGGACCATTGGCGAATGTATTGTTCTTGTCTTTTTAAACTTTACCAATTCCACAATAACACGATCTGCTTTGTCCAAGGTGTTATGTAATAGGACATCTCCAGGAAACCAATCGGTAGAGCTGTTTCTCCATCCCGTACCCCCCCATTTTTAGCATAATTCACGACCGCAATTTATATCAAATCATAAAATATTTTTGAAGACAATTTGATTAATTATAAAGACAATCCGTTAGCCACCATTTCATAATGCTGAATATACATCCAAGAACAATGAGCAATGTGACGATTCCAAGAACATTTTTTTTCCCTGTCAGAAGAGTCAAAAGTATAACTATGCAATATTGGCAGTGGGTCATTTGAAATATTATCAAAAGGTTTTAACTTGACTAATCCGTAGAAATCTTGAGTCAATCTTTTTTCAACAATTGAAATCAAGCATCCTATTACAGATCATGTGCAAGTGAAATTAAAACAAATTTTGTTTGTTTAAGTTTACAAATGGATGACCCAAACTCTCCGGCTAGGCCGATTCACCGAATACTGCAAAATATCCTAACATACTTGTTCATGGTGACCGCTGCCCTAAAAGGAACACTGATGAGTCACGACTACATTGATTAAAAACACTATCATGTAACAAACGTATGTATAATGTTATGGTTTTTGAACTTGTTGGTTTTAAGTATGAGGAAACACTGAATTCTATATGTTTTTTTTTACCTTTGAACACAGACAATCATCGAAAAACGTTCTTCGAACGCTGCATTTACGGAAGTCCCAATTCGTGCTTGAATTGGAGACCTACAAATGTGATTGCTTTTGATTTGAGGATGTAAAATGATGCGGCAACTAAGGCGCCCTGCCCCCCCCCTTCCCCGACTCAATGTTGATACAATTTTGCAAACTCACAAGACTTGACATTTCCCAACATTGAATGGGGCGGGTGAGCACTTTACATGATAGACAGAAAGTGTTCAAACATTTTTTTCGATGAATTGTCTGTGTCAGCAAAAAATCATATAAATTTTGATTTTCCCCATAACTTGAAAAGTAAGTACGGCACGTGCTTTCAAATTTTTTTTGGATTTATTTGTAGGGTATGTTTTTTTGCACATGGTTGAAATTATAACATGTGTTCTTAATTCATTATAAATGGTAGTGAACGTCCTTGTGTATTAGGGACGGTCATTTTAATACAATTAAATGAACTGTTTCTACTGATGCGCGCTTCATCTAATTGCATTGCGATTCATGGTCACATGACACCACGTCTCTCATTCTCATATTATTATTATATATAATATTAAATATATATATTATGAGAGACGAGAAGAGAGAGAGAGAGACAGCAGAGAGAACAGAGACAGACGACAGAGGAGGATGTGTGCTAATCAAAATCGCATCTCCTCAGGAAAGGAACTGCTTCTATTTATTGTTCTGTCTAACTACACTCAAATGGCTTAGTGGTATAAATCTTATGTATAACTTTCATATCGTCTGTGGACGAAATCATCACTATACTGTAAGACTATGTGTTCACTTGTTAACATTTTTTTTTAAAGCATAAACGCGTTAAGATAACAAATGGCCAAATATACCCCTATCCTGGTTAAAAGGTGGGTCATTTTCTTGTACCCCTGCTTCTCAAAATAGTGGGTATTTTTCCGTGTGTTGTTTGTTTAACGCGTTAGGCATTAGAAATTGTTGCAAAACATAAACACATTTTTGTAGAGTGCATGCCGCAATATGTATGACCATTCAATGCTAAAATCTTCAAATTTTTGTTACCTGTAAGAAATTCTGTGTCATAGAGATCCCGCAATGGTTTTTCGTGGTTGTGTGTTAAAAAATACTGCGTGATAAAACAATTATTTCACGTACGCCTAAATAATATGCCAAATTTTACACACCATGTCTATCGTATTCCATTCCAATCATATTTCAAGCACGGTATGCACGGTCATCATAAAGGAAAAGATGGGGAAAAATGGAAAAATGATAGTCATTTGTTAACAAATAGCACGGTATGCACAGGTATTCAAACTAACAAAAATATTGATCTTTTAATCTCTTAAATATTATTGACTACCGTTGCAGAGCACACAGTTCTTGGGTACGTGATTTGAAAAAAGTCCAGCGGGTAATAATCCCTACATGTATTTCTATATAAAAATCAGATTGAAACAAACACAAAGCAGTCGTATCTCCTCTGGTTCAGCGGGGAAGACAGTGATTCGGGTGACGAGTACCAAGTTCGAACCCCGGTGGTATATTATTTTTTTTATGAAAGCCTTCACTTTCTGAACAACTCTAAACATTTCTGTCTTCCCCTAATTAAATCATCAGTTATGGAATGAACGTGAGTTGTACTTACACTTTATCTATTGAAGATTTTTGGCTAAAATAAAGTCACTTGGAATTAAAGAAAGTAGTGTATCAACTTACTAAAGTCATTCAAATTTTAAACGGCTATGCTTGAATGATCTGCAAATGATGTTATATATATATGTATATATATCTATATATAGATTAAAGATATAAGAGATATATAGTATATATAGAGATATATATATATATAGATATTATATATTATCTATATAGATATAATCTATAGATATAGATGACTTAGACATGGATAGAAGTATCAAACAGAGTTTGTGTGTGTGTGTGTATTGTGTGTGTATTGTCTGTGTCTGAAATCCGCGAAAATTGAGTTGATATTTTGAAGAAAAAACAAATATTAATTTAATTTACGGTTTAAAATCAATGTGGAAAGCAAGTTTATGATTTTTGGAAGAAGGTGAAGGCAATACAGCAGACTACGATGTGCCGAAAGAAGAAGATTGTCGTTTGAATTTCTTCACGTTTGATGGTTTGCATTTGTAAGGGCTTTTTGATACACAATATGGAAGCATTTTAACAAACGGTCCATTTAGCCTCAGTGTGTAGATCTATGGGACTGTTTTTATACGGAGGAGGGAGGTTCGAATCTTCACTGGTTAGTTTAACAAATGTCATTTATTGTTGTATTGAAGATAGTGTCGTTCACATCCACATCAAGATATTCCACAGGTTAAGGAATGAATTAAGTATGTTTTGGTTTAGTTATATAATCACTATATATTATTATATGTGTGGTTTAGTTATACAAAGTGAATCAAACACAACGATGTGATCTTATTCTCCACTTTTACAGACTATTCAACTCGCGTTTTTGTTAGGACATTTTGGGACAATGGAGTTGTTCTTGTCTTTAAACTTTACCGCAATTCCACCAATACAACGATCTGCTTGTACAAGGTGGTATGTAATAGGACCATCTCAAGCAAACCAATCGGTAGAGCTATTTCTCCATCCGTACCCCCCCCCATTTTAGCATAAGTCACGACGCAATTTATAGCTAAATCATTAAAACACTAATTTTGAAAAGGGGGGAACAATTGATTAATATAGAGACCAATCCTTTAGCACCAGGTCATAATAGCTGAATATACAGCCAAGAACCATGAGCAATGTGAGATCCAAGAATCATTTTTTTTCTGCAGAAGAGTCAACGTATAACTCTGCAATATTGACCGTGGGTCAAAATTTGGAAAATATTAGCAAAGGTGTTAATGACTAATCAGTAGAAATCTTGAGTCATCTTTTTTCAAATTGAAATCAAGAATCCTATTTACAGATCATGTGAGAGTTGAAATTAAAACAAAATTTTGTTTGTTGTTACAAATGGATGTGTACCCAAAACTCGCCGGCTAGGCATATCACCAAATACTGCAAACTAGCCTAACATACGGGTTCAATGTGACCGCTCCCTAAAAGGAACACTGATGAGTCACGATTACATTAATTAAAAAGAACATATCAGTACAAAACGTATGTTAATGTTATGGTTATTGAACTGTTGTTTTTAAGTTATGAGGAAACACTGAATCTATGTTTTTTAGCCATTTGACACAGACAATCATCAAAAAAGTTATTCGAACGCTGCATTTACCGAAGGTTCCAATTCGTGTGAATTGTGATGACCTTACAGATGTGATTGCTTTTGATTTGAGATGTAAATGATGCAGACTCGGCTCCCCTGCCCACCCCCCTCCCCGAATCAATGTTGATCAATTTGGCGAAAATCAACAAACATTGACATTTCCCAACATTGATGGGGGTTGGGGGGGCATTTTACTGTCTAGACAGAACAGTGTTCAAAAAATTTTTTTCGAGGATTGTCTGTGTCAAGCACAAAAAATCATTATAACATTTGATTTTTCCCATAACTTGAAAAGTAAGTATGAAGTGCTTCAAAATTGCACATGGTATGAAATTTAACATGTGATCTTCATTCATTATAAAGTGGAAGGTGAACGTCCTTGTAGTACTTAGGGAGCGGTCCTTTAATCCACATTAAATGGAAATGTTCTACTGATGCGCGCTTCATATATTTTCATACATTCATTCCATGAAACCCTTCTCTTCCTTCTCATATTTATCTATTATATTTATATATAAATCTAATATATATAGAGAGAGAGAGAGAGAGAGAGAGAGAGAGAGGACAGCCAGAGGGACAGAGACAGACAGACAGAGGAGGATGTGTGCTAATCAAAATCGATCTCTCAGGACAGACTGCTCGCTATTTATGTGACTGTCTACTCAGAATCAAATTGTCTTAGTTGTAATAGATTTATGTATACTTGTCATATCTTCTTGTGCGAAGAAATCATCCACTATACTGCTAAACTATGTGGTCACGTTTTGTTAACATTTGTTTAAAAGCATAAAAGCGTTAAGAAAATAACAAATGCCAAATATACCCATATCCTGGTTAAAAGGTGGGTATTTTCTTGTACCCCCCCAATGATTCTAAAAATAGTGGGTAATTTTTCCGTTTGTTGTGTGTTTAACGCGTTAGGCATTTAGAAGTTGTTGCGAAAACATAAACCACATGTTTGGTAGCAGTGCACTGACGAAATATGTTGACAATTTCAATGCTAAAATATCAAATATTTTTGTACCTGTAAGAAATTATGGTCCTAGAGATCCGCAATGGCTTTCGTGGTTGTGTGTTAAAAAATAAGGCGTGATAAAAACAATATTTCACGTACGCCTAATTAATATGCCAAGTTTAACACACCATGTCTATCCTATTCTATTAAATCAATATTTCAATCGGTATGCACGGTAATCATAAAGGAAAATGATGGAACAATGAAAATGTAGTCATTTGTTAAACAAATCGCACGGTATGCACGGTAGTCAATAAAAAAAATATTGATCATTTCTAATTCTTACAATATTCATTGACTACCGTTGCCAGAGCACACAGTTCTATGGTGTACGTGATTGAATACCGCCACAGAGGGTAATAATACCTACATGTATTTCCTATAATAAAATCAGATTTGAAACAAAAACACAAAGCAGTCGTATCTCCTCTGGTTCAGCGGGGAGACAGTGATTCGGGATACAGAGGTACCAAGTGCGACCCCCGTGGTAATTATTTTTTTTATGAAGCATTCCCTTTCTTGAAATCTAAACATTTACTGTCCTCCCCTAATGTAAATCATCAGTTATGGAATGAACGTGAGTTTACTTACACTTTAGTATTTGAGATTTTTGGCTAAAAAAATTTCAATGTGGAATTAAAGACAGTAGGGATCAACTTACTAAATCATTCAACTTGAAAACTGCTATTTGCCTGAATGATCTGGAATTGATGTTTTTTTTTTTAATCAAAATTTCCCTTTCATTAGCGAAATAGATATATATATAAGGATATATATATATATATATATAGATATATATATATATATATATATATTAATTCCTTAGATATAGATGAACTTAGACATGGATAGAAGTAATAAAACAGGTTTGTGGTGTGTGTGTATTGGTGTGTATAGTCTGGTCTGGAAATCGCGAAATTGAGTTATATTTTGAAGAAAACAAATATTATATAAATTTAACGGTAAAATCAACTGTGAAAGAAGTTATGCTTTGGGACGAAGGTGAAAGCAATACAGCAGACTACGCTGTGGCCGAAAGAAGAAGATCGTCGTTTGCATTTCTTTCACGTTTGATGGTTTGCACTTTTCGTAAGGGCTTTTTGAACAAAATATGGAAAGCATTTCAACGAGTCCATTTAACTCAGTTTGTAGATCTATGGCTAGGATACTGAAGGAGGGAGGTCGAATCTGCACTGGTTAGTTTAACAACTGTCATTTATGGTGTATGAAGATAATGTCGGTCACATCCACATAAAGATATTCCACAGTTTTAAGGAATGAATAGTATGTTTTGGTTTAGTTATCTAATATACATCTATATTATAATTGTGTTGGTTTAGTTATAAAAGTGACATCAACACAAACGATGTGATTCTTTATTCTCCACTTTTACATACTATCAACTCTCGTTTTTGTGAGGACCATTGGACAATGTAGTTGTCTTGTATTAACTTGTACGCAATCATCACTATACTGTAAACATGTGTTCACGTTTTGTTAACAATTTTTTAAAAGCATAACGCGTTAAGAAAATACAAATGCAAAATATACCATATCCTGGTTAAAAGGGGGTTAATTTTCTGTACCCCTGCTTCTCAAAATGTGGGTATTTTTCCGTTGTTGTTTTGGTTTAACGCGTTAGGCATTATAGAATTGTTGCGAAAACATAAACACCTGTTTTGTAGAGTGCATTCCGAAATATGGTATGACAATTTCAATTGCTAAAATATCAATATTTTTGTTACCTGTAAGAAATTATGTTCATGAGATCCCGCACTGGCTTTCGTGGTTGTGTGTTTAAAAAAATACGGCGTGATAAAACAATTATTTCACGTACGCCTAATTAATATGCCTAAGTTTAACACACCATGTCTTCGTATTCTATTCCAATCATATTCAATCGGTAATGCCACGGTACTCATAAAGGACAATGATGGAAACAATGAAAATGATAGTCATTTGTTTAACAAATCGCACGGTATGCACGGTATTCAACTAAAAAATCTTGATCCTTTCTAATTCTTACAGTATTCATTAATACCGTTGCCAGAGCACACAGTTCTATGGGGCTCCGGATTGAATACCGTCACAGGGGGTAATAATCCCTACATGTATTCTATAAAAAATCAGATTGAAACAAACACAAAGCATTCGTATCTCCTCTGGTTCAGCGGGGAAGACAGTGATTCGGGATACAGAGGTACCAAGTTTCGAACCCCGGTGGTAATTATTTTTTTTTCTGAAGCCTTCCCTTTCTGGAAAACTCTAAACATTTCTGTCTTCCCTAATTAATCATCAGTTATGGAATGCACGTGAGTTTTACTTACACGTTATGTCTTGAAGATTTTGCTAAAATAAATTTCCCTTGGAATTAAAGAATTACTGTATCAACTTACTAACGTCATGCAACTTTGAAACTGCTATTTGCTTTGATGATCTGGAATTGATGTTCTCTATATCTATCTACATATCATATCTATATCTCTATATCTCTTACTCTCTATCTATCTATATATTATATATAAATATTATATCTATATAATATTATATATATATATAATCCTCTAGATATAGATGAACTTAGACATGGATAGAAAGTTTATAAAACAGAGTTTGTGTGTGTGTGTATTGTGTGTGTATTGTCTGTGTCTGAAATCCGCGAAAATTGAAGTTTATATTTTGAAGAAAAAACAATAGTATATATTTAACGGTAAAATCAATGTTAAAAAGTTTTAGGCTTTTTGAAGAAGGTTAAAGCAATACATCAGACTACGCTGTGCCGACAGTAGAATTATTGTCGTTTGCATTTCTCACGTTTGATGGTTTGCCTTCCGTAGGGCTTTTTGATACAAAAATGGAAAGCATTTTACAACGGTCCATTTAAGCTCAGTTTGTAGATCTATGGACTAGTATACTGAAGGAGGGAGGTTCGAATCTTCACTGGTTAGATTTAACAACTGTCACTTATGTTGTATTGAAGATAATGTCCGTTTCACATCCACATAACGAGTATCCAGTTAAGGAATGAATAAGTATGTTTTTGGTTTAGTTATAAATATACATTATTATTATAAATGTGTTTGTTTAGTTATAAAAAGTGACAACAACACAACGATGTGTCTTTGTTCCTCCACTTTTCATCATATTCAACTCCGTTTTTGTTAGGACCATTGGACAATGTAGGTGTTCTTGTCTTTAAACTTACGCATTCCACAATAACACGATCTGCTTTGTACCAGGTGTTATGTAATAGACATCTCCAGCAACCAATCGGTAGAGCGATTTCTCCATCCCGTACCCCCCCATTTTAAGCATAAGTCACGACGCAAATTATATCTAAATCATAAATATTTTGAAGACAATTTGTAATATAATAGCGAATCCTTTAGCCACCATTTCATAATAGCTTAATATACTCCAAGAACCATGAGCAATGTGAAGATTCCAAGAACATTTTTTTTTCTGTCAGAAGAGTCAAAAGTTTAACTCTGCCAATATTGGCAGTGGGTCAAATTTGGAAATATTAGAAAAGGTGGTTAATTGACTAATCCGTAAGAATCTTGAGTCATCTTTTTTTCAACAATGAAATCAAGCATCACTATTTACAGATCATGTGCAAGTGAAATTAAAAAAAATTTTGTTTTTCGTTCAAAATGATGTACCCAAAACTCGCCGCCTAGGCCTAGTCACCAAATACTGCAAAATAGCCTAACATACGGTTCAATGGGACCGCTCCCTAAAAGAACACTTGATTATCACGACTTTACATTGATTAACAAGCACATATCAATGGTAACAAACGTATGTATAATGTTATGGTTAGTGAACTTGTTGTTTTTAAGTTATGAGGAAAACACTGAATCTATAATGATTTTTTTTCTCATTTGACACGACAATCATCGAAAAAGTTCTTCGAACGCTGCATTACCCGAAGTCCCAATTCGTGAGTTGTTGAATTGTGAATAACCTACAAATGTGATGCTTGTTTGATATTGAGGATGTAACATGATGCAGACTAAGGCTCCCCTGCCCCCCCCCTTCCCCCGAATCAATGGTGATACAATTTGGCGAACTCACCGACTTTGACATTTCCCAACATTGAATGGGGGTGCGGGGGTAGCATTTACATTATAGACAGAAAAGTGTTCAAACAATTTTTTTCAGGATTGTAGCTCCGAAGGGTGTTTCAAAAAAAGACCTAGCAACGTCACTATTATCATGTATAATTGTTCATGGATAACAAATGTTTGATAAAAACGCTTCAGCATTAAGAATATCCTTAGGCTCTGAAATTATCATCACCATCACCACTTTTCGAATAATTTTGCTCAGAGTGGTTTTTTTTTAATTAAGAAAATCCCACTACACCATCTTTTCCCCGTCTTCACCCCACTGAGCTTTGGCACGTAAAAAAAACATGTGCTTTTTTATCATAAATATTCAAGAACTTTCTCTTGCAGCTAATTATGAAGTGTACATTAGTTGGATACGTTGCAACTGCATATCAGGGGATTTATTTCCTTACCATTTTATCCTGTTTTTTTCGGTATCTTTTTCTTCCTTTATTAATCATTTTCCAGGTACTATTTGACCATTTCATGGCACTCCTGAACTGTTTTTACCAATAAATCTTGATCTGGATTGCATAATTACTATCCTTTAAGAGATTTATTTAATTTCCAAAAGCTGGGCCTCATAAGTGTGTGACTGATTTGTGTTCTTTACTATCTAAGGCAGTCAGTTTACCAGAATAATTCTCGGTATACTACACGTTTTAGACTTGTGTATGTATGGGTGTATGGATGTCGAAAATTTGGTTTTTAAGTTTGACACCTGTGGAAAGAATGACAATAATTATTAACCTGGTAACCTGACATGAGTCGGGGGTAACCATCCGAGTTACAAGGTTTCGGCGTGACCCTATCACGCGAGACCAGAACGGATGAAAATGGTTACCCTATCCGAGCCCAGATCTGTTCAAATGACACTTCTATCCGAGACCCCGGGCCCTGCAATATTACCAATGGAATTTTAAACATAGATTTTGACCTCCATTTGAGCTATTTTATGGACTTTTTTCTTCCGTTGTGAGCATGAAATCATACAAAATCATCATCATATTCAAATCAATTCAGATCAAAATCAAATGTCTGCCGAGTATACTCTACCTGAAGTGAAAAGTAAACTTTGATACCCTATGTGAGCCTGAACAGAGACATAGTTTGAATTTGATACTCTGTATTGCAAGTCTCGAGAAATGCCCAGGTCTCGCGTTCTTTTGGTCACGCGGGTGGTTATTACCCGACCAGAATACCATTTACCCCCCCCCGATTAATTAATTTTGGGTTTCTCTGAACATTCTACAGAGGACTATATACTGATTTAATGAGTATGGCTTGGTTTTAGGATAAACAAGTAAAACATGGCTAATTCCAGCTTGTCTATTACAGTCTTAAAGCATTGGGTACAAACAAAAATTGTAAATCCACAATTTGCTCTAGTTTATTATTTATCCAACAACAGGAACGACGTACACAGGGCCAATGTGGTAAATGAAAGTCAATCGTTAATTCGTGTAATCAGCGTGCCAACTTTACCATAGCCTCTCGCAAAGGGTTGTTGCAACGATAGACAAGCACTTTTCTAATTTCCATTCAAATTCAAATTCAAATAAGTTTTAATTAGCATCTTCGTTCAGTCAATACATTGATAATGATAAAATAAAATTGTAGGACCATGATCTCTGCAGCCAAATATATTAACACACCACCTTCCATTGGGGTAGTATAGTCAGGTAGAAGTTTTGGCACACAGCCTGAAGGATGGAAATGAAGTCAACTTTTCTATTGATAGATTTTAGTTCATTAGGACCTAAGCCAATAATGTTTTGGAGAGGGTGTGCAAAATTTGTTACAGTGCCATTTTAAAAAGTCCAATATGGCTGCCACCATGTCCAAAATCACTAATAATCCTTTAAGTATTTACAGATAGAGACAAATATTTCTCTGTACGCCGGTGTTTTTAAGCACGAGAAAGTGTTGGTAATGTAATTTTTATCATTACATTGCACAAAAAGCCAATTGGCTGCTCAAAAGCAATATGCTCGCGAATCATTAAAATGATCTTAACACCTCCATTATAACTATTTACGCTACTTGAAAACATGCTGAACACCTAAATATGTTCTGCAGGTTTCAACTCTGTACAATGCTCACACTCTGCAAGTGTTACTTTAACACCTCTAGAATGCATTTCCAACGCATCCGACCGTCAAGTGTTCTGCCCATTTTGCAATTTTTAGAGGCTAATTCCAGTGTCTATAGCATGCTTATGCTTTACACTTATGAGCTCTGTATTTGACACTAGAAACCCTTATTTGGCATTTCTCTGTACTGACTTTTCAAATTTCAAGATGGCAGCCATAAGCCTCCCTTTAAAAATAGTAAACCTACATTATATGTGTATTATATGTAGTTACATCACTATTCTTATTATAAAGGTGTAAATTAAGGTTGTGGGATAAGTATTTGACATTTGACATTCTTATCTGGATTATCTGTTTCTTTAACATGCAAATGTTAAGATGGGGCCAATGTGGCTGCCTTTTTACCTTCTTTAAAACTAACTCAATTACGATAGATCTGTATTGTTTTTAGTTACAGAACACCCAATGATTATTAAAGTTTAAATTAAAGTATGGATATGTATGTCTTTTGGTCATTAATAACTCGTATCGGTATATTTGTTTTGACAACATACTTAAAATTCAAAATGACGGCCAGTATATTATGACTATCTGACAATTCTAGGTTTAAGGGATCTTACTAAGGCGCCATATTGGCTTCCTCTTGAATTGGTAAGCTTGTTAACACACTTGAAATGTCGATATGAGTTCCTACTGGTCATAGAGCGCAGATTATGCCTCTAATCACAAATCTTGATGATTATGGTCACTTGAATGATTGCAGGGCAAATCTTGGGTTTTAGGGTGGCCATATTGGATTTGATGGTAATTTATGATCAAATCCCGTCATAACCGTCCAAAAGTCCTCGTTGCTTTAACCCTTGATTATTGCATAAACTTATGGCATTTAATGAATTTGAGAGTGATAGCGGCCATTGGATTCTAGAAAATGGCACTGCCCGAAATTTTTGCACCGCCTCCAGAAATTATTGGCTTAGGTCATCATTGCAAAAATCATCAATGGACAAAGTCTGTACTCCATTTCCACCCTGTGCCCCACAATTCCTCCTGACTATAGGCTGTCAAACCTTCGTTATTGTATGACTTGAAACAGAAACTTTGCTAATTTTTAGTCGAACGTTTTAAATGTTTGATCATCCGCATTTAAGGTTTCTATGATTTCAGTAGAGCAATGTTCATGTACTTATTAGCATTTTAGGTATCAATGGACATCAATGTTTTTACCAACTTTCCAAACGGATTGGCTTCCTTATAAATGGTAAAATAATAGGGCTGCAACATATTCCTTCCACGGTATGCTACAAAATACTCAGGTAATTAATTTGCATTAAAGACTTGATATCACACTGTAATATATACATGCTTAAGATTTTTGCTTTTTAAATGTTTTGATTTTAATGTATCCGATTAAATAAGCCTTGCATGTATTTAAAATGACACCACAGTACCGTTTAAAAAAGGTTCAGTAAATAACGTCGTTTTGACTGGCAGCTAGTAACTCACAACAGTTAAAACGTTTTTTTACAGTTTTTTGACCGTTTCGAGTCCCTTTTTACAGTATTTGCACGTTTCGAGTCCCGTCTGCAGTCAAATTAAGTTTTTAAGAACATTTAATGTTTAAATAATGCATGATAATGTGAACTTTCAAGTGAGTGATTTTGGTCATGAGTTTCTGCTAATCAAAAATTTTAGCAAAAGGGCGCAGTGATGGAACCAACTCTCTGTGTAATGATTGATTACCTTCGTTACAGAATAACTTCGTTTCTGAATAAGGTACATAACTGTACTTTTGATATGACCTAACGGGTGTTATTAGGTCAAATTGTGTAGCAAAAAATTGGGTTAATTGATGATTTGGTTTGGAAATATAATGGAAAATTAGATACGAATATTTCATTTTGTGGTTTTTTTTAAAAATGCAAAAAAATGTTGATTTTTTCCTCAAATTTGCACCTAAATAATTCTCAACTCAACAAATGTGATATCAGCGTGTAGATAATTTAATTTTCTTTCAGCTGACATAAATGCGTTTCAGTTGAAGATCGCATCAAAAGTTCGGCTCTTCTTTAAAACGGTTCGTTAGTCAATCTGCGGCCCATTTTGACGCCATCTTGGATTTCTATTTTCGCAATCGTTTAAAAAAATCCAAACATTGGTGTTCTGACGCCCACGAGTCCCCCTACTGATCTTAGTCAACAAAATTTTAGAGCAGCCCGGGCCAAAATTATTTCAGTTTCAAGATCGTTGTGCTCCCTAAACTATGTACCGGTTTTTTTTGAAATATTCAGCGTGTTGTTTTACAAAACTGTGTTGAGGCAATTCTTGACTTTATTCCAGTACTCAAGAGTGGTCATCGTTTTGTGTCCATTGAGGCCTCCAGTGTGAACCCGAGCGAAGTGTTCACATGTTGGATCTTCGATACCAGAAACTCGCTCCAGTGCTTCATGTAGGCATGAGCGGCTGTTCACGGCAGTGAAAGGTCGAGTAAATGAAGGAAAATCTATTTGAAATAATAAAAATCCAAGAAATGTAAATAACAAGAGAATCCTCTAATTATAAAACTCTTTGGATTTGAATGGGAATTAGCACCTGATCATTTGTTTGTAAATGTTGTAAAACTAAAAAAAAACTTTTGCTTGGACAATCCAAATAAAAACTGGCATATAGGCCTAACTGTACTTGTCCCCCATCACCATTCACAACAAAACAAATGTTGATTTTCAACTAAGCGGCCCGGTATTGCGGGGATTTAAAAATCTAAATTTTCCTTCATCTTGGAATGCAGGACCATTGTTATATTACCACGAAGTTGAAAAGATTCCAGATGTCATCACCTCCCCGATTCAGATTGAGTAATTTGTTCATGCGGTAAAGCACAAATACCTGTCTCGTGCACAAATAAATATTGAGCTTCTAAAGTGTGTGTTCAATTAACTTTGACCGTTAACAAAGTACACGAATCATGCAGGGTCTGTAAGAGATTGAAACTTCGATCCGGTTAGAATTGTGATTTGCACGGTAAGTATTAGGATACCTGGCCGACCCCTTGCCACTTGTGTTTTGATGTTAGAGCTGAGAACTTACAATAGAAAGTGGAACAAGTGGCGGCGCACAGGGGAGCGGGTGGGGGAAGCCCCCATTTTTTATTGCCTCCCCTTAGTTTGACCCCACCCAGAAAAAGGACGGATTTTTGGCAAAATTCAAAATCACCCCCCCCCCCCCCTTTCCGGACAAAGAAGGCTGGCGGCGACGCCACTGTCGGTCGGATTACAGGAGAGAAACAAACGCCTAAACCTGGTGTAATCTTATCCTAATCTAAAATTTTTACATTTCCTGAAGAGAACTAGTAGTGTTAATAAAGCAACAATTGCACATTTTTTGAGAGCGCCCCCAATTTTCAAAATTTAATATTTTGGCACAGTTAAGTTGGTAATTGTCTGGGACAAAACTATACCTGCGAACACGAATGATAAAATGATTATTTATTCATAAAATAAGCGATTTGTTAATTAGAATTGGGGATCCCAGATTGGACTTAACGGCAGAGCTGGACAAAATGTACATTTAGTCCGTCCATGTGAAATAGTGCCACTTCATTGAAGAAAATAACCTATAACTTGACCTTCCTGAACCCCAATGAAACACAACTAATGGATGAACCTTTTAGGCCTCGTACATGGCGCTCATTTCCCGGCTATTTCCCATTTGGACGGACGTTTCCAGCAGCGTTGAATTATTATCGGAGAGATCCGATAATAATTATTTTAATACCTAAATTCCTTCGTTGTGACACCGGACAGTTCGAGCCTAACCATTACGGTATAGTTCACTAGCCAGTTACATACAAACGGTAATACTATCTAATTTTTTAAAAAAATTGGTGGGCGCTCTTAAAAAAATGTGCTAATATTGACTTTAAAACCATTTTTATAGAGGTGCTGAGCAATCGCACACCTCTAAGGATGATTCTAGATTTAGAAACACTACGCTTAGCTAATCTATTTCATTTATATTTCAATACATAAAAGCTTTTCAACCAGCCCGGACAACTTCCCCAAATCAATAAAAAACGATTTTGTCAACAGCTCCTTTTAAAATGTATAAATAAACCTCCAAACAACAATGATTGGCTACGGAAATACCCGTAAAATTTTCCGTTTGTTTTTACCCGGCA
>JAMKCH010055806.1:0-10094 GCA_023653785.1 Ophioderma brevispina
GAAGCGCTCCGTGTATATGACTTATTAAATAGGGAAACAAGCCAAAAGATGTTGAAAGATGTGCAAGCATGAACAAAAACGTCTTCGCTCCCACTTTCAGTAAATGCGGGGATGCATTTATATGGGAAAATACTCTACACCGTTAAAGCTATCACTGAGATCTTTCAGGGATTCTCGATCTTCGTTACGCATCCTATGAGCGTTTTGATATATCTTGTATTAAACCAAAAGACCTCAAAAGCATTTTCAGCGGGAAAAGTCAAACCTGCTTTTAGTCCTGACAACATTAACAATTGGGTTTTACTAAAAAAGTGCCATTACCATTATTTCATGGCAACTCTTTTTAACAAGACCTATTGAATGTTAACAAACCAATGTGAGCTCGCGCAATGGATGACATTTTTAGATTTGAACTTGTCAAATATCGCTTTCTAATGCTTAAAGGTGGTTGTCCGATTTATGATGTGTTCCTACTTGATATGAGAGCCTTGCAATTGCACAATACAACCATAAGTAACGTGGGAAACAAAACTGCGGTTTGATGGTTAGACGCAATAATGCATGTTGCAAAAGCCCTATCCATACCGTGCTATAAAGTGGTGTAACACTAAATCGGCGGTTTTTTTTTGTTTATATCTTGGGAATGAAATGGATTCGAGGCGCTCAAATTCAGGACGAAATGAGAAAAATACGCCTTTCTAGTGATATCAAAATTGATTACTACTTCCGGGGGTTAAATCAGGGGGGGGTCCAAAAGCGATCGGAACACGCCCTTTAAGTTCTCTGCCCCAAGGCAAATGCGATTAGTCAGGTACATGTAGGTGAGACCAAAATACCATTACCTGGCCACCACAGCTGACTTATTAGGCGAGAGTACTGATTGGGTCAAAATCATCTTTCATCCCCACTGCAGAAAAGGTTTGACCCTTTGGCAGTTGGTATGGACCCGGATCTATAAGTGCTATAGTACTCTAAATTATGTGTCAACCTTTTCAATAGGGCAAATAGGGCTTACACCGGGGTCAAACTTGTTTAAAATGTCCTCCCAACATGTTTGAAAATAAAGTATTGTCACTTTAATGGGTAAAATACAGTAATAGCCCCACAATTACCGATGGATGACCCTTTAATTGTTAAGTTAATGAAGGGAATGACTAATTGGTAAATGATAGGTAAATGAAGGAATGACCCTTTTTTTTTTTTTTTTTTTTTTTAATTTTGTATTTTTGTTATATTGTCTTTTAATTTGTAAATGGCCTTTCAAGGTAATAAAGGAAGGGCCCTTTAAAATGTTGATGATTGGCCCTTTAATTCGTAAAACGAAGGAATGGTCCTTTAATTCTTTTAAATGAAGAATGGCCCATATTAAAAAATGAGGATAAACTTTTAATTGGTAAACGAAGGAATGCTCTTTACTGTAATGATGGAATAGTTCTTAATGGTTTAAGCTAGTAGCAGTCCTTAATTTGAACGAGGGATGTCTTCTTAATTGGTAAATTTAAAGTGAAGGGGATGACCAATGGTTTTAAATGATGAATGGTCCTTAAAGGTAAATGAAGGAATAGCCCTTTGATTGATAAATTAAGGAATAAACCTTAATTTGTAAATGATGGGAATAGCCCTTTACTTGGTAAATAAAGAATTGGGGGGAAATGATTAGAACGACCCTTTTAAAAGGTTAAATGAAGGATTGGCACCCACATCTATCAGACCCACGATGACATGCATGGAGGAAGGATTACATTGGTAGTACTGGCTTCTACCGTAATTGTTACCTCCTACAATATAACCAAGATTGGGCTACTCAAGCTCATCATAGAAAAAAAAAAGATAGGCAAAATGTTAACCTTTTTGTGCCGATGTTGGACCTATTTTTACTTTTCCCACCCCCTGTTAGACCCAGGGGAAGACCCCGGGGAATTGGAATTATATGGGTCAAGGATCTGGCGAGACTCAGGGGAGGACCCAGGGGACTCTGAATTACGTGATTAGTAGGAGGTTGTATGCCTTGCTACAATATATCAAGCTCATCTAGAACAACATATGGCCAAATGTTGACTTTTTTGCAATGTTGACTCTGTTTTTAAATTGTCACACCCCCTGTTAAGACCCAGGGGGAGACCCAGGGGGAAGTGTGAAGTATATGGTTCAAAGGGGCTTGTGCATTCCTACAAATATGATTACGTTTGGCTACAATAGCCCATCCGAAAAAAATGTTGCCGCCAAATGTTGATTGTTTTTGTGAAATGTTGACATTTTTGTGTTTCCCCATCCTGACAAACGCAGGGGAGGACCCTGTGGCAAATTATTATGGGTATAGAGTTTGTGCCTTCCTACAACGCACCCAAGTTTGACTAATCTAAGCTCATTTAGAAAAAAAAAAGATATAGCCAAATATTGACCTTTTATTGAAAGGTGTGGACAAAAACATTGCCTTTCCTAAGATGGATTTTGCTGCGCAATCCGTCCAAAATTCATAAGTGGATTTTGATTGCTCAAACCCGTCAACAAATCAGAAATTTTCGCAAGATTCGCTTTTACGTGGTTAAAACAAATACAACTGTCTAACTTTGGATTCTGGCCGCTACCGTCTCTGAGCCCATAGATGATTTTCATAGCGCCACCAGAAGAATATATACCGATTTAGGGGGCGGGTTCATAACGATATGTTTCAGTCATTAATATGACATCTTTATCAAAACTTACTAACAATGAAATCTTATTAAAATTATTGAACAAATACCCTTTATTATGTTATATATCGAACACCATGCCACAAATAAGGTATCTGAAAATATATCAAATAATTATTCTCAGCTCGGTTCTGCACGGCTGGCTAAATATCGCATGGTCCGTGGCACGAAGCAATCTCTTATAGCTCGCGGCTTTTGCATAATAATATTTGCAAAACTTATGCCGCATTAAATTATCGCATAACAATATTTGCAAAATGGTATGCGCATGATTAAATTATTCGCATAAGTTATGTTAATGTGCATAAAATAGTCCGCTCTGTGTTTGCTCGCTTTCAATAACAGAAACGATAATTATGCGACTGTATTCGCATTAATATTCACATACGTTTGTTTGCAATAGATTATTCGCATGAGTTTCTTAGCATTTAAATTACTGCAGTAAAATGTTCGCACAAGTACCGTTTTTCCCCATACAAAAATCACTAATATTTTGGAATTCTGCAAATTATTCGCATTGTGCTTTTTGGCAATGTGTCATGTCGAACTTTGTATACGCACCTAGTCATTCGATCTTTTTCATCGTTTAGTTCCCGCCCGCTTATGAATATTCATCCAAATGTGGACCCACAGGCTTAGAAGACCGAATTTCTGAATGACTGTGGGGTGGTTTTACTGGTTTTTTTACAAGGTCAGTGGCGTGTGTGCAGTGGTATCCTGACCGTTGTTTTGGCATGTACCTATTTCAACCTGGTCATCAAAAATTGGAGGGGCGTGGGTGGATTGGGGTTCAGGAAACATGCTCATGTGCTTAAAGTACACTCTAATCAGTGTTACCCTCGTTAACCGAAGGGTGGGGGGTGGTTACCACCCCCCCCTTCAGGTTTTTTCCGCCGGCTTGCTAAAAACCCCTTTTTTGGTGCCAAATTATTTAATGTAATTGTCAATTGGACATGTCCGCTCCTTTTCATCCAAAACAACCATCCACCGGGGTATAGGTAAGATCAGGGTGATCCCAAAATGATGGATGGGGGGGGGGGGTTGTAACCACCCCCCCTCCGGAAGAGAAGTACCACAGTCCTACACACAACAGGACATCACGACACTTGATTTTGGTACCACTAGAAAGCTATGTCCTCCTCTTTCCATGATTACCAAATGAGTACCAAGCATGCCTAGCATTATGTCACAATTACGTCATAAAGTTGCATGTCAGCAAAACGCCAATTTCCAATTAGACACACACAGTGAAAAATTCAATTTTCGCCAAAAAGGTTAGGAAAATCAGACTTTTCATGCTGTTTTTTGGACTCTACTTGATGGGAATGACGAGTTTTATATAATGACAGCATTTTTAGAGCTATAATAAGGAATTTGATAATTGCGAAAATATCATTTTCCCCTATCTGCAGTAATTTTCGGACATTCCCCAACATAGACGTCATGGTGCGTGTTGCGCGTCAATGGGATGTTGGTACTTATTTTTTGGGTACCAATGGAAAGAAGAAACTCTAAGCTATCCTTTGGTAGCAATTTACAGGAAGCGGGTGGTCAGTAACAAATCACAGGAATGGCTCAGGTAACAGGGTTAAAGGGGCAGATCCAGATTTCCTAAACTACGCCCTCAATTTTTTTTTCGAAATTCAGTTTTTTACTTGAATGAAGTGCTTTATTTCTACAAAATATCAGATATAGTATTGTTTTGTGAGAAATCCAGTTGGTAATAATATTCTGTGTCACCGTGGAATAGTGATCGTTAGGCCCGCACATCAGGGTCAGTGTCATAAGTGGCAATCATATCGGATTCTGTGCTGTGGGCGTAATGCAGTGGGTAGCGTGTATCATCCGCTTGGGGGGCATCGACCCCGGATTTGGGTGGGGCACGGGGTCTGATGGGGGGGGGGGGGGGTCGTCCCTTATTGGGGGGGGGGTGGGCACGGCCGGTTTTTATGTGCCCTTTTCATGGATTTTTTTTCAAAATTTACAAATGATTGGGGGTACGTGCACCCCTGTGCCCTATGAACGCTACGCCACTGGCGTCATGTGTTCTGTCTGTCTGTCCTGTCGTATCTATCTATCTATCTATCTATCTATATCCATCCATCCATCATCATCCATCCATCCTCCATCCATCCATCATCCATCCCTCCATCCATCCATCCACATCATCCTCCATTCTCATCCATCCATCCTCCATCCCTCCTTCCATCCATCCATCATCCATCCATCCACCATCCATCCATCCATCCATCCTCCATCCATCCATCATCCATCCATACATCATCTATCTATCTATCATCCTACCTATCCAAGCATTTATAAGCGCTCTACAAAACACAGCGCTTTTACATGAAAAAATCTAAATAAAGGCAACAAGCATCAAAATCCAAAACACAACAAAACTCAAGATGGGAATAAGGGATTTTTCAAAAAATTCCTTGAAACAGGACACAGACCCAGCCTTCACAATCTCCTTTAGGCATGTCATTTCCACACGTCGCGAGCAGCGACAGCACAGGAAGAATCATCACCCGCCTTTTAATAAGATCTCCTAATGGAAATACGAGTGTAATCACTTGAGAACGGAGTCTGCTGTCCCCGTGGCAAGAGGATTGTTTCTCTGTAAAGAAACAAGACACCCAAGTAAGAAGGAGCTTGTTCATTGAGACACTTAGAAACATATAACATAATCTTATACTGAATTCGTTCTTAACAGGCAACCCAATGCATTCCTTAACAAGCAAGTAGAAGGCTGGTCCCGGCTACATCCAAATATTAAGCGCGCAGCTTTGTTTTGGAGGCGCTTCAAACGCTTTAGGTCACATTCACGTGCCACCCAACCAAACAAAGGAGTCCTAATCAAGACGTTTGAAAGGCCAACCTTAACTGCATTGGGACAAGCCGCTTGGTGATAAAGCGGCGAATCCTCCAAGGTTCCTTAAATGAAAAATTGATGGATTTTCACAAAGGGAAATGACTTGATCAGAACATGGTCAGGCAGCATCAAGAAAAATACCAGTTCTTAACATTAGAGGGAGGGATGAATGCAAACATTGCAAGTCTGAGCTCGAGATTAGTGAGCCGTGGTATAATGCGATACTGGCAAAAAACGATAAACTCAGTTTTCTCTTGATTTAGTGCCAGAGTATTAGCAATCATCCATCATTGATTCAGAGATACAGGAAGCCAGGCAGGTAAGGGCACGTTGGGAGTCACCCTGACTTGGGTCAAACTCAGAAAGAGCTCGTATGTCATCAGCACTAGACATGAAATTTGATACCATGATTACGTTGATATCTCCAACAGGTGTAGTGTATAGAGTGAACCCCAATGGGCCAAAATGGCCCATGAGGAAGTGATATTCAATGGTATGATTATGAAACTCGTTCTTGACAGTAAACCCTTAGTAGTTCTATCACTTAAATAAGATACGAACCAGCGGTTTACAGTACCCCCTATACCAAACCTATATTTGAGTCTTTGCAGAAGAATGTGGTGATTCAAACGGTGTTCAAACGCTGCTGGAATGTTCAAATACTCACCATGAAAACAGCCTTGCCACCATCAAGATACTTCAGCACATCCATTTTTCACCTAAGAAGTGCGGTATCAGTGCTGTGGTGTCCCTGTCGTCAGATGATACTTTTCACCAAGGTGGTTGCTCTCAACATAGTTAATCACTTTGACATGCCACAGCCTTTCAACGATTTTGGATCAGGATGTTATATTAGCCACAGGGCGATAACTTTCAGGGCATCTGATCATGGTGGGCTCTGATAAACTGGAGTTATTACAGCACGTTAAGCCTTGCTGGGAAATGAGCCAGTTGCAAGTTTTGAATTTTGAAGGTTCACAATTCTAGTAATAATCGGCAGCAACAGGTGTAGGTTTTCCTTGACGAACCAAGACGGTAGAGAGTCTATGAGCAACGATTTACTAGAGAACTTCATAATTATATTTCTAACATCATCACGCGTAAGTTGTTCAAAAGTACACACAGACTTGACTGCACGTTGCCTACAGAAAGGTGTATCTCATCACTGCAACTTTGTAACAGGATTAACATGTTTCTGATTTTTTCAACCTTCTCAATGAAAAAGGACAAAAACCTATCTGAAAGAACTTGGTAAGAACACAGTCAGGGAGTTTAGATGGAGGACCTCTGAGAAGGAAATTGATTGTACTATACATATCTTTCACGGTAGCATGTGTACATTTGTTTGTAAAGTTACTTCAATTTGTGCACTAGTTATTAACCTAGAAACAAGTCCTTTTGCGTTCTAATGCAGTTTCATCAGCTTCTGTACGATTCTTTTTCCACTTACGCTCAAGCCCGAGGGGTCCGCCTAGCCCATGGAGTGTGTCACGGTACCATGGCAGTTAAATCTTATGGTGCGAGTTTTTGTGATAAGGGGACAAACCTCATCGAGCACCGAGGATGTCAAAGTCTCATATGTCAAATCTCATGTGTATGATATTCTCGAAGGGCTTCAAGGTACAATGATGCATGTATTTTGCTAAAATGAAACCAAATTGTAAAACAATTTCTATCCTTTTGCATTTCTGTATATGAATGTGTAATGTGGTCAGAGACAATTTCCCCCCTTATTTTTTCCCATTAGTACCAGCTGATCACGTGATATAGCAAATGCCTTGTTCGGAAACAAATGACAAACAAATTTTATGCATAAAAATGCAATATAAAACGAATTGAGCAGGTTTGAACACCTCAATATTATCAATACAATTAATATTGTGTAACTTGTGCATGACATGTCTGGAAATTGTAAAAGGAGAGAAGATGCTGTCTCCAATATTTGGTCCTTGTCTAAACCTGGAAAACTGGATTTTAATTTCTGAAATGTAAAATCTTATAGGCCGCGCTGGCAAGCACGGCCAACAAGATTTATTTTGACATGCTTATGTAAAGTACCCCTTTGGATGATTATCAAAGTAATTCAAAGACAAAGGGGCACCTTATTAGTAAATATACGTCTAGCCCTTGTCCTTTTCATCATTATCCATTGTGCTTCTTTTGTTCAACTGTCCATTATAGTTACGAAAGCAGTCAGAGACCGTTATTTAAACCTATGAATATTCACCACACCGTTATTTTTTTCCAAAAGTGGTCTCTGGACACTTCCGGAGAAAAATAACGGTCTGATGAATATTCATGGTTAAACAATAAAGGACAATTGAACAAAGGAACATTCTAGAAACACCTCGGCCTCAGGTGGTGCAAATGGAAGAATTAAACAATAGTGAAAGAACTCAATTGTGAACATCAGATTGCCATCTACTACTTGTTATCTTTTCTGTCGATTACGATTCAGCCAAAGTAGTGATTGTAAGTTATGCAAATTTCTTCTTCACTATTTTAAATGGCCAATGCAAACATTTTGCTCCTTTATTGTTGAAATAAACAACGATAAAAGAACAGGTGACTCAATACAAAAGCTTATTGTGATTGTCGGATTACCATCTGCTGGTTAGCTAACATATGTATATCGACAAAGAATCAGCCAAGATAGTGATTCAAAGTCATGGAAATCTTCAGGTGACTCAATACAAAAGCTTATTGTGATTGTCGGATTATCATCTGCTGGTTAGCTAATACATGTATATCGACAACGAATCAGCCATGATAGTGATTCAAAGTCATGGAGATTTTGAAAAGACAATTTAAACATGTTGCTTTTACTTTAAAATGGTAACAATTGCTACCCGTAACGCCAGATCACTGAATACGGGATTTAAAATAAAATTGAGTGAGTGAGAAACGTATAAAAAGAGAAGGGAATTTCTGCCTTTGTTTTCAATATGCGCAATCGAGTGCTAGTGATAGCCGTAAGACATTGCCTATTTAAGAATTGCCTAAGATAGGATAACTTCTTAGCTAAAACTTCTTGAGCACTAACCTGCGTAACAAAAACTTGGTAGTGCACCGCGGATAACTCTGTATCAAAATCTTTAATTCGTGGTGTCAGAATCCGGGGTCAGATATACGTGTGAAAGGTTTATTTGAACTGAACCTACTGATCCAAACCTGCCTACTAAATAACCATTAGACACGGCTTAACCAGTCAATAGGATAATCTTCTCAACAGATGGGACCATTTCTAAATCAGATCAGGCTTTCCTCGACAATAAATTATCTCTCCAGAAGAGTAAACCTACTATCAACTAGGCCTTGGCGTTAGACTCCTGTACAAGTGAACATAACAGCACAATTGGTGTTTTTAATTAAGAAAAAACATAACACTGCTTCAAGATATTTAAAAAAAAGAAATATATTCTCAATTTTACTGAATATAAAATCGATTTTCGTTCTTGTCACGACGTATATGTAAGATAAGAATTCAAAACACACCGTTATGAAAAATAATGGAGTTTTGATAAGGTCTGGCTTGCCTGTTAGACTCCGACCTAGCGGCGAGCCTTTACTCGCCTAAAGGCTCGCCGCTAGTCGGAGACTAACAGGTTATACACCACTAACCAAAACACCATTATTTTTCATAACGGTGTGCTTCTCATCCTTTATCTATATAATACGTACATGCATGATGCAACTGGGGAGCAGGTAAAAGGATATGAATAACAATTGCAATTATGGGGCGGCAGATAGATCGTTCAAAAGCCAAGTGGGTCCCAGAGTGGGTCGACGTGCTTCCTTCTTATCTCTTTCTTCCATGGTTTAAAGTCTCTTTTATAAATATATTGACCCGAATCCGTTGTTACATAACATGTCAATACTTTACTTACAAAGAGTTATCTATTATTGAAAAGAAATGCCACCTGGCTTTCCCATATTAACATAAATTGAAAGAGGACAAAAGAGTTGCCTGCTATTATGTTAACTAGCAGGCGGCCCGCGCCGCTGAGTAAACTGGAGCGATCACTGAACAGGACCGGTGTGAAAGCAGATATAGTCCGGTGGGAGCCATAGTCCGGGGCTCCATAGACGATAACTGAATAAAGCGTGAAACTAATGTTGCGTAAAGAGTCAACTGAATCGATTGCCCTATTGTTCACCATTGTTCCCGGACTATGAGTACGCCGGACAATGGTTACTTCTACACCGGTGTGAAAGCAGATAGGCCTATAGTCCGGCAGGAGCCACAGTCCGGGGCTCCATAGACGATAACGGAATAAAGCGTGAAACTAATGTTGCGTGAAGAGTCAACTGAATCGATTGCCTATTGTTCACCATTGTTCTCGGACTATGAGTACGCCGGACCATAATTACTTCTACACCGGTCACTGAAACAGAAGCGATCACAGCATGGTAAAGTTAGCAGCATATTAGAAATTAGAAATTAGACATTCGTTATTAAGGGAGATATCAAACTCTGGGTTTGTTTTCTACACCGATCAGGACCTACTGAGTCTAATGAGACATAT